>JAOTQE010052872.1:0-20611 GCA_025631205.1 Nesometra sesokonis
TAATCCACCCATACTTGGTAAAAATTTTGTTTTATTAAACCTCTTTGAAAGCAATATTTACTTCCGTAGTCACTCAATACATCTTTAATGTGGTGATATCAACATGAACAAATTATATTATGTTCTATCTTTTAAAGGCAAACTCAGACAAAATTTTACAACATTTGGACAATGAGATAATGAAGAAAAGCACTTTCCAAAGTAGGTCTTAAATCAAAAACTGGGTCTACTACTCATATTACACAATGCTAAAAAATAGGAAAATTACAGTTTTTAAAAGGGTTGTGTTCAAAAACCGTATCAAATATCACATTAAAAATTATCTTTTTTAATGTGAATTTGGCTGATCTTTCCATTTTTTGTGAGTTGTATTTGTAATGTGATTTTGTTTTTCAAGCACAACCCTTTCAAAATCTCTAATTTTCCAGTTCTTTAACACTGTGTAATTTGAGTAGTAGACCCACTTTTGATTTGAAACTTACTTTTTAACATGTGTTTTTGGCGTTATCTCATTGTCCAGATTTTGTGAAATTTTGTCAATTAGGTCACAACTAATTGTTCTATAGATTTATCCATAGAAATTTTAATCCCGGAGTTGTCCTTTAAACAAAGTGACAAAACTCAATTTTGTCATAGTGATACAATCTGCACAGTCAATATTACCAAATGTCCATATATGTGCCAATGTTACCATGAAGGTGCTTAAATTTTTGGCCAGACAGTTAACTACCACAGAACAGTTAAAAATGTTCCCATGAACTGGTGAATATTTTCATTAATTAATTTCTCAGTAATTAATCAATTAACAATCGCTTAGTTTAGAATATATAAAATATAACTGATATTACAGATTTATATGAAAAAGCAATGGCTTAGCCCTTTTATAAAACAGAAATATTTGTGATTCTTCAGATCATGGGAGGAACGACGACATCTTGCTTTCCAATTCAGCATTGGTTTGATTCAACCCATTCTCAATTATTTTTTACAGATTAAAAGAGCCACCCTAACCCTCATATTGTAAAGTTTAAAAAGAAAAGGAACTTGCTGTTTGATTTAATATAAGATGAAAAATAAAATATCTGTACCTTCATTTCCTTTCATAGGACATTGATTTTAATTAAAGCTGTCTGCAAACAAAACTTAATTCTGACCTAACACCATATAGGAAACACTTCCATTAGACTTGGGTGAATGATCACGCAAGTCATCATTACTCGAGCATGTCTGTGCTTATATTCGATTTTTAATGTGTAGAATTCAGAATAAATGAAACACATTGTTTCACCATATAATGGATATAGTAAGAGAACTAATAAATTGATAGAAATTGGTGAGAAAGGAAATGAAGGTGGTTTCCTAAGATATATCTGACAAGAACCAATTTAGGTAACTTTAGAATTTCTTATTTGGGTTTCAAATTATGGAATATTTTTCCGACTGAGTAAAGCGAAACCACCTCGAGACGTTTATTTGTAAGAAAACCATATTATTTTCAGAGTATGAAGAATGATGCCTTTTATTTTATTGTTTCACTATTGTTATTGTTTTATTATTACAGGTAGGGGAGGGTATAGTAGGTAGGCCAAGGTCGAATAAATAGCACTGCTATTTTCTTAGCTCCCATTGTATGCCATCAATTATTTTTTTGTTTTTTTGGATAAATATAAAGAAGAAATATATAAATAAATGAGAAGCTAGTGTTTATAAAATGATTATACAGACTCTCAAATAACTCTAGAGAAGACAAGCCTATAAAAAAACTTGTTTGCAAGTTGCTGTCATCCGCCACAAAGTTGGTAGAATTTCTGTTTTCACCTTTAAAAGTTTTATTTAAAAATGTGATTGGCCAAAACCAAAACTGAAAACACAATACACAAAATTGCATATACTCAATAAACTTCCAACTGGACTCCTTCAGTCAAGATTGTCGACTCTTTTGTTGCACCATCACAAACATGCAAAAGCAAAAATCTTGGTGTTGAAATAGATTCTGCAATTACAATGTCTAACCAAATAAATAAAATCTCTAAAAGCGGGCTTCAGTCAATTCAATGCATTAGCAGCATTCTCAAATATCTGAACTCTAAGTCAGCAGAGGTTCTTGTCCATGCATTTGTGTCATAAGGCCTGGATTGCTGTAATTCCTTGCTAAATGACTTATCAGCTAAGAAGATTCAGAAGATCCAACGAATGTAGAATACTGCTGCCCATCTAGCCCACCAAGTCTCTCCTCATCATATTACCCCCGTATTGAAACAACTCCATTGGCTTCCTGTTGTACAGAGAATTACATTCAAGATTCTTCTTATCACTTTCAAGGCTTTGCATTACTCTTCTCTGAAATTCATCTCTGACCTCATCCATTTACATTCTCCAAAACGGACTCTTAAGTCATCTGAAATGTCACTTCTTTCTCATTTTGTCCATTCCTCAACACAATTTTATGGTAGCCGGTCTTTAATCTGTGCCGCTATTGCCTTATGCAATGACCTACCAACTAACCTCTGACAGGCAAGCTCCATTAGCATCTTCAAAGAGTTTCTAAAAACTCGCCTTTTTAATTTACATTTTTCTTAATTTTTTCTGATTTTTTAAAATTTTTATTGTTAAGCCCATTGAGGCTTTATGCAGAATGCTCTCTATAAGCATGAATTATTATTAAAATGAGACACTTAAGTGATTGGTATATTATTTCATTTTGTTCATTCATTCAAATTCTGGCTTCGGTATTTTTAATTAAATCATTTGCAATGGATGTGGCACAAAAAAAGTAAAAAACCTAGTACCCTTTTCTTTAAACCTTTAAACAGGTCAGTTTTGTTATTGTTGTTTAAAAAAAAAGAAAAAAAAAACTTTTTGCCACCTGCCTCTTCATTCAAATTTTCACAATGTGACAGCAAACAAACAAGTTTTTTTTAGGCCTTACCTTTACTTGCGGCTAAGGAGAGAAAGCCTTGTCCTCTCTTTAGTCAAAGACTATTTAAATCAGTTATACACAGAGATATTCTCCCTCCTTGCTACAAGCGAATGATAATCCATAGATTCAACAGTGAACTTCAATTTATGTTTTTAAACTTAAGACAGAAATATATAAATGGTCTGTCATCCAAACCATTGTCACATTGTTAAAAGCCAACTTTTTACCATTTTTATTTTTGTTTATTCACTCTCTATGATAATTTTTCAATATTTTGCTATTTTTGGGGTTTTTTTAATGTAATATTTTATACATTTTAAAATCGAGTAGAACTGTCAATTTAAATTTGATATTTGTATTTTATTGACACTGTTGTTTTTTGTATATTTTCATGTTTTTTAATTCTGTGGATTTATATATTTTATGGAATGTTATCGATATAATTGGATATTATTTTTTTATTTTATTTAACTTATATACAGTATATTGTTTTTGTTGAAGCATAACTTCATGGTTAATGTTTCTTTGTAATAAAATAATTTCAGAATTGTTTTGCTTTTCATAGTGCTTTAACCAGAATAAAATAAATAACATATATTGGACAGGGATTGGAACATATTGAAGATATTTAAACCTTTCTTTCCTACTTTATAAACTATTTGAGTGCTAGTGTTGCATGTGGTTTAGAGGAACATAAATTGTATCATATAGTTCATATTGTATAGCAATTGATTTGTCCACTTTTTGTCAGACATTTTTCATATTGTGGACGTCTCTCACAATGGATACTTAATCAAAAACTTTTTATTTAATTAGCACAATTAGTAACTCTTGTAAGCGGTCACCTGTAATCGGCCACAAACATTTTTTTACTTTAAAATATGTGTTTTGATAATTTACCTCTCGTAAGGGGGCAGCCAAAAAGCTTGTGCTTTTTTGTGCAATTAATGCAATTTCTAGTACTGTATACAAATAGATTAATAAAAAAATAGATGGTGTATGTTTGGATAAGACTTCCAGAAAATTATCCCACTTTCACCGCTGTGGTTTTGCAATAGAGGGCGCAAAAGAGTGTGCTGCTGGGATTGGTAGTCCACAAACATATTCACTTTCTGTAATTAAAAATGACTTGTTTAATCGTGGGTTTAATTAATTAATTATGAGTTAATTTATTTAAGAAAACTCGCCATAGATAGAAATTTTAGCGTCAATATATTTTAGAAGATTTGTTTGTTTATAATATGGAAATGGAATGCTTTTTATTTTATCTGCACATACAAAGTACAGGACTCAAACAGATATTGTACTAATACTATAAAGTTTGAATAGATATATAAATTTCTTGTAATTACATAATTTTATTCCATGTACTCTTCGTTTTTCTTTTAAAATTGTCTAATTAAGATAGAATATATTTACTGCTACTAAAATTACCATGGACTCTCCTAACATAACAACTAACTACCATATATACTCACCGAATCTCATGTAACGAATCTAGTTAAGATGCATGTCACGCCCACTTGACGTACCCACTATGAAAGTCAATGCGCTTATTCATGATTGTTTTCATCAACATCCTCTCCCGATGGACGTGGCCAAGATGGTCATCTCCATGGCTCGATGCCGACAAAAGAACAGCAACAATCTATTTTGCCAGATCACTCTGAACTCACATAATTGCTCTTATTTTAACGATTAACATCTAAGAAATTAATTTAATGAGATTGTCTGTCCGGCAATAGTCAATGACTGCACTATAATCTGTGTAATGTACTATTTGGAGTCAACCATTCTGTCTCCAATTATTTTTGTTTCAATCCAATAGATTCTAATATGATAGAGATCTTTATTTTTGTGTCTGCTTATTTTCCCATTTGTGTTTTCCCCTTCATTTTTATGATTAATCCCAAGAACAAGATTTTTTTTTAATTTGAGTCAGTCAAATTTCAGTCAAAGAAAATTTTTTTCTTTCCTTTCCATGTTTTAGTAGGTCTATTTCAGTATTTTTTGCATTTTTATGTATTGTTATTCATAAATAATAAGAAGTAAGCAAGCAAGCAAGCAAGCAAGCAAGTAAGTTAGTAAAAACAAATAAATAGTATAATTTTGAGATAAATTTAAATGTTAAGTAAATGTTTTTTACCATATTTGTGATAATATTATGTATTTATCAAAAAGGTCTGGAGATATGAAAGTTAAAAAAAGAGCTGACCCTAATTTTCAATTTTTTAGGCCATATTCAAAAAATTGATAACTCAAAATTAGAAGTTTAAATGCAATTGATTCTCATTGTCAAAGTCTTAATTTTGTGGACGTTTATTTTCACAGTTTCTTTTAAGAGTTTTATAAAATGTTACTACCAGTAAGCTTTACAAGTTTGTTGTTTTAAAATAACCTTTTTCTGCAATAAAATTTATTTATACCAAATATTTGCTCTCAAGTTGGGCTTTATAAGTATCCTGTAAATGTCTTGTTTAGTTTAAACCATCTACTGTATTTAATATAAACAACAAAAATTTTTTGTTGTGCGTTTTCTATCAGCACATGCAAGAAATGCACATGGGAAAACAAAAAGAGCTGAACATTAAAGTTTTAAGAAGTCATCCAGGAGATCCTGTGATGTGACAAGTTATAGAGGCGGAACGAATAAAAATACACAATCCGGACCTCAATAGGAAAGAGGAGTTGGGGAACTCCCAACCCCCACCCTGAAAAAAATGGCTCGACATATCCGATTATCATTTTACTTATACATTTATATCGAATTGTGTGTAGCCTATATTTTCTGGGTAATACATTACGTCATAAATATTTCTCTGTGTTCATAAATAACCATTACCCATACAATAACATGAAGTTACTTCATCAGATAAGCCGAACACCGAGGAAAATACAACAATAACAGCAGCATCGACCAAACGTACCTGACGAGGGTCCAGTTGGGACTGAAAATTCGCAATTGAAATGTAAGTTAATTCATTAATATAGATATATAGTTGTAGTGTCGAAATGGCTCCAAATATGTTAAAAAACTATTTATCCAATATGATACTCTGTTAAATTAATAGTCTCAACAAAAAAATACCACACACTAAACTAACAAATAAGATATTTATTTAATTTAAATTAATAGCTATTTTTACTTGACTTCCACTACTTTTATATAAAAACAAATAGTGAGATTTCGATTTGCGACGATTTAGAAGATGAAAGGTCCATGCCATGACCGCCGTTGCATGCATTCTATGTTCAATCAATTTTTATACCAATGATGCGCAATGGAAACATGTATCTAGTTGAATTAATGTCATTTATAGTGTAGAATACAGCTTAAATTGTTGCTTATTAAGAAGATGCCAATAAACTACTATTCGATTTTCCAACCTTGTAAAATTTTATATAGTACAATGGCTAAATATCCTAATTTAGCAATTGTTCCACAAGATAATTATTCTAATTATTGGATAATGCAGAAACAGTTGTTGGTTCTATTCTCTTTATCTAAATTCCTCTCTCTCATGAGTATAGGTGGGTACCTTAGACTACCAAGGCCAAAATGAACTTTAAACAGCTGCAACATCAATGAATGTCTCCAAGGGGAGCAATGTATATTTTTGATAGTTGTGGATTATAATGTGAAACACTTATGGTACCATATCAAATTTATCCTGCTGCAGTTACTGCAGAAATTCAGTTAAAATAGTATTAGTTCAGTAGATGAAGGAGAGTTACTGGTAAGATATCTTGAATGTCAATGCAAACATGAATGACACAGGATTCCTGCATTTACTGCTGTATACTTAATAGATTACTGCAGTAACTGCAGTAGAATAATTTTAACGTGGTTCATAAAGGCAAAGTGTTATACAGTCAAATCTCCAAAAACCAACTATCTGGATAGTTGAATTTCACGCTAAACCAGATATTTTGTAAAAATCATTAAACAAATTTATTATTATTATTGTTATTGTTGTTGTTTTTGTTGTTGTTGTTGGTGGCCACTGTTGCTATTGCTGTTGTTGTTGATGTTGGTGGCCACTGTTGCTATTGCTGTTGTTGGTTGTTGCTGGTGGGCACTGCTGCTATGGCAGTTGCAGTTGTTGTTGGTTGCTGTTGTTGGTTGCGGTAGTTTGTTGCTGTTGCAGTTGCTTTTGGGGGTTGTTTCTGGTGGGCACTGCTACTATGGCTGTTGAAGTTATTGTCGTTGTTGCTTTTGTTGCTGTTGCTGCTACTGTTGTTGATGTTGGTGGCCACTGTTGCTATTGCTGTTGTTGGTTGCTGTTGTTGGTTGCTGTTGTTAGTTGCCGTTGTTAGTTGCTGTTGTTTGTTGCTGTTGCAGTTGCTATTGTTGGTTGTTGTTGGTGGGCACTGCTACTATGGCTGTTGCAGTTGTTGTTGCTGTTGCTTTTGTTGCTGTTGCTGCTATTGTTGTTGATGTTGCTGCTATTGTTGTTGATGTTGGTGGCCACTGTTGCTATTGCTGTTGTTGGTTGCTGTTGTTAGTTGCTGTTGTTTGTTGCTGTTGTTGGTTGTTGTTGGTGGACACTGCTGCTGTGGCTGTTGCAGTCGTTGTTGGTTGCTGTTGTTGGTTATTGTTGCAGTTGCTGTTGTTGGTTGCTATTGCAGTTTCTCTTGTATGTTGGTGTTGTTGGTTGCTATTGTGATTGCTGTGGTTGGTTTGCTGTTGTTGGTTGCTGTTGTTTTGTTGCTATTGCTGCTACTGCTGCTGCTATTTCTGCTGCTATGGCTGCGGCTGCTGCTACTTTTGGTTGCCTTTTTTTTGCAGTTACTGTTGTTGGTTGCTGTTGCGGTTTCTGTTGTACGTTGCTTTTTGTTGGTTGCTGTTGTTGGTTATTGTTGTTTTGTTGCTATTTGCTGCTACTGCTGCTACTATTGCTGCTATGGCTGCAGCTGCAGTTGCTGCTACAGCTGCTGCTGTTGGTTGCTAGTTTTAGTGGCCGCTGTTGCGGTTGCTGTTGTTGGTTGCTGTTGTTTGTTGCTGCTGTTATTGCTTTTGTTTTTATTTTTTAAATTTTTATTACAATAAAAGTTTTGTCAGGCAGATAGGACTTAGTTAGGTTTAAACAATAGCAAACTCAATATGTAAAACGTTTGGTATTTTCATTTGTACACTAAATGTAGCTTTTAATTGGTTTTGATAGTTTTGAAGGAAGTTCAACCACCTCCAATTATTAGAAATATGTCAATACTCCTATTCAGCAACAACAGCTGCTATCAACCTTTCTGTGTACCCATTAATACTCCTGGGCTGGGATGCGCAGTGCCTATAAAGTGCCTTACCCAAGGACACAAACAAGAGGCATTGTCTCAATTCTGAACTTTTTCTGACCTTTCTATTGCAAGCCAATTCATTTACAACTCTCCACATGCTTTATGGAGATTCCTGAATAAACTTAAGGTAATACTGTTTACTTTTAAAACATTAGTTTTTCCTTTCAAATTTGTTTTAATGTAAATAAATTGCTCTGCTCGTCGTAAAATGTCAAAATGTGAGTGGGGTAAGGTTTTAAAATGTGAATAATCACGGATTCAACAGCTCTTTTCGATCACATCCTAATTCGTGGATGCTCTACGGGGCTTTCGCTGGCATATGTATCATCCATCAAATCTCATGACGTATAGATTGATCAAAATTTTCAAATTCCCATTAACCATTAACACTATCTTACAGCTATTTGTGATGGGGTTTCTTTTTCGTATAATACTCACTTTTAACCGTCCAATTTAAAAGATTAGATTTCTAAATTTTCAAATGCTATCGGAAACTGTCAGAATAGACATAAGGCATCTTGCATAAATGCATGCATTTACAGGAATAAGAAACATAACTTTAGCCCCTTAAAGTCATAATAAATAATATCGATTACGTTTTAGATGACTTGTGTATTCATAGAACTAATTACAGATCAAATCATTATTGCCACAGGGGAGTTAGGGTGAGAAGAGGAATGAGAAAGATATTTTTGTTTTTAATGCTTATTTTTAAATATTGATTTTGTTTTATTGACAATAAGGCATAGAACCTAACCAGTTCAATAACTAAGACCCCTTAGGGCCCTAGAATAATAATTCACAAAGGTTTATTAATTGAAATAATAGATTTTGTCAATATTATATAATATGTGACACAACATGTTATAAATATTTTAATTATTTAAATGATCAATATATAAGTACCATTGAAAACATGGTAGCTTATTTAAATCTTTATAATTTTTAATTATATATATTTACCTACCTACTTTCTAACATACTTATTTAGAGGTATTAATAGAAATGGTTAATAAAAGTTTATGTTATTTTATTTTATTTCGTGTCACATCCAACAGCAAGTTTACTTGCCACTTTACAGGATGAGATCTATGCCATGCTTTCTAAACCAAGTCACATTATGAGGCTTGGGGAGTGGCGTTGTTAAGTCATGGGAAACAACCTAGCATTCAGCAAGGTTCGAACCGAGGACCTCGGGATTGGAAGGCAAGCATGCTAACCACCAAGCTACAGCGCTGCCATAATTAATAATTAAAAGTAAAGGCAGAAGATAATTAAGATTAAAAGCTTATTAAAGATTATTAATTTATCATCATTTATTAAAATATTTTATAATATTGTAATTAAGTTTATAAACAATTATTAAAAACTGTTTAAACAATTGGCTAAACTCAAGCTATTTAGAGGTATAATGAATAGACATATTAATACATTTTTAATAAGTAAAAGTAAAAGCAGAAAATAATTTTAATCAAGATTATTAATTTATCATCACTTAATAAAATATTCTAATTATAATATTGTAATGAAGTTTATAATTAAATATATTTAGAGGTATAATGAATAACTATTAATAAATAGTTAAAATCATTAAAAGTAAAAATAAAATATAATTAAGATTATTAATTTCTCATATTTAAATATTCTAAATATTATATATAATTTGATATTACTTTCTATTATTATTGTGATACATTAGTAAGGT
This sequence comes from Nesometra sesokonis, assembly GCA_025631205.1. NCBI lineage: Eukaryota > Metazoa > Echinodermata > Crinoidea > Comatulida > Antedonidae > Nesometra > Nesometra sesokonis. The sequence goes on from JAOTQE010052872.1 coordinate 9,921, forward strand.
TTAAATTATTTACACCTTTAAATGATCATTAAAAAAATGATAAAAAATATGATAATAATGAATAGACATATTAATAAATTTTTAATAATTAAAAGTAAAAGCAGAAAACTTTAATTAAGATTATTAATTTATCATTACTAAATGAAATATTCTAATTATAATATTGTCACGAAGTTTATAAATAATTATTACAAAACATTGTAAACAATTAAAAATATTTTCAGGTATAATGAATAACTATTAATAAATAGTTAAAATCATTAAAAGTAAAAATAAAATATAATTAAGATTATTCATTTCTCATATAAATATTCTAAATATTATATATAATTTGATATTACTTAATTTTATTGTGATACATTAGTAAGATTTAAATGATCATTAAGGAAACTATTGAAACATGATAACCTGTTAACACATTGACGGCCAGACTCCTTTTCCTGTTTCATTCCAGGTTTACATGTACAAATACAGTTTTTTAAGGTTTGATTTAGTCACATCATCAAAATAGGGTGTCTAATATTTTGGCGAGAAAATATTAGGTGACGAGTATACTCGTCATTGGCACTGGGAAAGAAATGTTTTTACCTATGCCAGTGGTGAGTTTATATGCCTGCACTTGAACTATGATTGTTATGTACAAAGGGCCCCAATCTTTTAAACTGCCTGCAAGAAAACACAACAAAAAAATGAAAGTTATTTCAACATTATCGTCTAGGTGTATCTACCCCTGAAGAGGCTTTAAATTTATGATGTACGCATGTGTCGTGAGCAATGTTATAAAGTTACATTGCTTTTGACGAGTATACTCGTCACTTGCGCACACAGCAACACCTGGTTGGCGAGTATACTCGTCGCTGGCAGTCAACGTGTTAAAAGTCATTTTAATTAGCTTTCCCTAGATAAAAGCTCTATGGAGGCTATTGGTTTTACCCTGTGATTTGTGTGGCAGCGGCAGTGCTCATGGTGGATATGTTAAGCCACAATCGCACTGGATTTAAAAAGGGATATTTTACCAAGACAATTGGTAACAATTAAAATGGTTAAATTTTACCAATTTTCGCACTTACATTATTTGCCATGATTAGGTTTACCACCAGCTATGGTAAAATTTGTAAAATAAACCATGTTATACAAAGGTCATGGAGTACCCAATTGACTAATGAAGGCCATTCAATAATATGACTTGTGAAGTTTACCCAAGTCGTATTGTTTGCACTGGACTCTCCTGCTTGGTACAACTAACCTGGTCAGTTTTCCTGGGCAGGTGGGACTCGGTTAAACTAACCATGCGGCATGGGTAAGTTCACTTCCTTGCTGTTCACACTGATTCCAACTGGTTTTAAACTTTACAGGCTTTAAGATTATAACAAATAGACAGATCCTATTTATTTTGAGCTTTCTCCAATTATTATTTTCTACATTATTTCTACCATGGAATTTTCTAAAAAGCCATGACAGGGCGAAGCACTAGCTTTTCTAGATTTTTTTTTTTGTCACTTGGGGTTTTTATAATTTAGCAGGGATAGACTGAGATTAAATAACTACAATACATACAACAATGTACTTATTGTTATATTTGTACAATAAAGTGCTCGTTACTGTTAAAACATTCAACAGCACTTTACATAAAATAAATCATATTAAAAGTTAATAAACAAAAGGTCTTAGTCGATTTTTTGTGTTTAAATTGTTTATGTTTTTAATATCTTCTGGAAATAAGTTCCATAAAGTTGGTCCAGCCACTACAAAAGAGCAGTCACCAAAGTTTTTGCTCTTAGTTGGCGGAATTTCAAGAAGATATTGTGTGGATGATGAAATAGTAGTTACTGATAAATATAAACTTGTGTTTGTGCGAATAGTAGAATTAAAAAATATATATTTCATCTGTGTATAAGTATGTTTTTTTTATTTCGTTTTGGAAAAGTATGAAATCAGTTTTTACACAAAGTGTACGATTCCTGATATTTACACAGTAGGGAGGCTATGCTTTTACAGAGTAGTGTAAAAGAAGTATATCAAGTTATTATTAGTCTATAATATTTTAAAAATAATCTCAATGTTGTTTGTAATTTTGAATTAATTGTATTATTAACATTTTAATTATTTTCACCTTTAAATGATCATTTAAGCACCATTTAAAAATATTCCTTTAATCATTTTCTTTTAAGGCATGTAATCAATTTTGCTATTTGCTAATCCTTCGAAAAATATTTTACATATTTGTGAATAAAAGCAAAAATTAATTATTTAGACAATTATATAATCAATACAAATGTCATATTTCTTTAATGATTTTTTCCTTAATTTATCATCAGTTTAAAATCATTTAAAACATTGTTATTGTGTGTAATGTGACACATTATGTTGTGAATAAAAACCAAAATTAATTTGAAAAGCTTTAATTATTTACATATTAGAATATTCAATAAAAATGTAATGAAAGCATCACTGTATAATTTGTCATCAATTTCTAATTCTTATTGTTAATATGTGAAATGTGACATATTATATTATAATTGTTAAAGCTTTTAATTAATTACACCATTAAGTAATCAATAAAAATCTCATGATAGTTTTCTTAAATCATTGTATTTTTAATTTGTTATCGATTTCTAATTCTTAAAAAAATATTTTATCACAAAACATGTTTGGCAATGTGTTCAGTTTGATGTTTAGCTTAATAATTCCGAAGACAATTTCAAGATCAAAGACTGGCTTTTAACGGTACGAAATGAGTGCCTCGGGGTAACCATTCAACCCACGTAGTCCGTTCTCACCTTGGTAACGGATCTCTTGACTACGATTCATTCCAAGTTTCACCCTCGAGCTATAGTAGTTAAATATTCACAAACCGATTTAATGTGCAATTGCATTGTGGGAGTTTGTTTATCAGGATTGGAAGTCTGTGGTTACATTTTTTTCTTTAGTTTTTTAGTATTTAAATATTGCAATGAGTACATCATAAATCTCATCTAGGTTCCTCTTAATGGCTGGTATTCTTGAAAGTGGACTAACTTTAGTCCAGGACTAAGTTCAGATTTAATCTGGGACTAACTGACTATGGTATTCTAAAAGGTTTCTAACGTTTGTCCAGTTATAAACACTGGACGAAAGCATTCTAAATTTTGTCTACCGAGAAACTATGTTTATGGATAGTCCAGGATTAACTAGTGCTGTTCTATGGTTAGTCCTGGACTAACTTTCGAGAATACCAGCCTTTATATCTGTATGTTGCTTATATCATAGTTAATAAAATAATGTACAAAAATATATGTTGCCTTGAGAGTTACTGGTTAAATACTACTATTCAATGAGGAATGCAGCCCCGAAGTGAATACTATTTGGAGGCACCAAGGCCCATAGTTTCAACCAGAAACTTGAAATTAGGCAAGTATATTTGTTGTATATTCTACATCAAACACCTTAAATACAAAGGGCTTGAGCTAGGCCTACACTTAAGGCCTAGCTCCATATTTTTGTTTTTGTGTGTTCCTGTCTACTGAATTGATAAATTTGTGTATATCATCATCAGTTAACTGATCGGCCTTGGCTAATCGAGTGCTTAGCCTAGTAGCACTTGTTAATGTGTAAACATCACAATTGTCAGTGACGTTACCTGGCGAAATAATATGAGGCTAGTCGTGGCAAGCTCACCAAGTTGTCGCACGGGAAGTTATTGAGAAATAAGCAAATAAACAACAGGAAATATAAACAAATACAAAGGAAATTGGTGTACATTTTGTCCAATAACGTCAGTTGTAGATGTCCGATTTTGATAATTTACCCCTCATTTTAAAGCTTATGAAAAGTTTAACATGGCTATAACAAAAACTCAATTTTCAATTTTCCTACAACTTGGTGGTTTTGCCTCATATTTTACTATATCGCAAAACTTGACGGATAAACTTATTAAAAGCAGAGCATTTATTCAAAATACAATTTAATTGTTTTATTTATTTATTCAGTAAAATAACAAATATGTAAATGGCAGTTAAAAGCTGAAATGAATTGCAATACAAGATATAAATATACGCATTTGATCATACATTTGTCAAGCGCAGATTTAAGGTGGGGTGGGGGGGTTAACAGGCTTAAGCCCCCCCCCCCCTAAAATTAACCTGATATTCTTTTTGGATTTAAGTAACGGCAATGTACAAATAAAAATAGATGCACAGTGGCTATAGTGGGGACCTCTAGAGGATAAGTCGCACCTTATACCTAAAAGGAAGTTTTTTTTTTCCTTGTCAAAACGAAATCTCAATCCTGGATCTGCCCGTAATCCAGCTATATGACATGACTCAACTGAATTAGTTTTTCGGAGTGAAATCTGCCCAGTAAAACTTATCCAACTAGTTTAACCAGCCTGAAAAGTCCAGTGTGAACAGCATGACATGAGTAAACTGACCGAGTCATATTACAGAATGGCCTTCATTCTTGGGCAATCCATGAGTTGAAATCTTCAATAACATGCTTATTGAAGTTTTACCAGAGCTTATGTTAAAGCCACGAAAAATAATCCAAGTGAAAACAACAACAAGGCTTAATCTGTAAAATGTTACCAATGGTCGTGGTAAAATATTCTCATTTTTAAACCCAGTGCGATATTTTACCAATACTATTGGTAACATTTAAAATGGTTAAATTTTACCATTGTTCGCACTTGGATTATATGGCATGGCTACTTTTACCACATGCTATGACTATGTTCAGATTCATGGCTTCAGCGGAGCTTAGCGTAAGCTAATCTTCGGCGTAACGACCAAGCTGTTCGGACACAAGGCGTAGCTAAAGTCATAAGCAATTTTAAAATTGTCACCAGTGGGTTTTTCTACGATCAGTGACCGTAATTGATTGGCCAATGCAGACCAATTGTAAATTGTGATTGGACAACGCGTAGCACAAGGACAAAACCATTCAGGTGTACGAGGCATAGCTCTGTAGCTTACGCTAAACCTGGGTTTGCAGGGAGCACAAGTTACACTCCGGATTAGGGACTTACGCTAATCGCCGGCTAGTTCAGACACAGATAATCGTACGCTGCGTATGTTATGCTCCGTTTAATCGTTGAGTCTAAACATAGCCTATGGTAAAATTTGTTAAATAAACTATGTTACTCACGGTCACAACTGACAGGAGTACCCAATTGACCAATGAAGGCCATTCTGTAATGTGACTTGAGAAGATTACCCAAGTCACGCTGTTTGCATTGGACTTTCCTGCTTGGGAAAACTGACCAGTTTTCCTGGGCAGGCGAGACTCTGTTAAACTAACCACATGGCATGGGTAAGTTTCCTTTTCTTCATGATTAGGTAAACTTCCTGTGCTGTTCACACTGGACTAATTATGGGAAAACTAACCAGTGTGTCAGTTAGTTTTACCAAAAGAAAGTCCAGTGCGATTGTGGCTTATGCAGAGGTCCCAAATTGAAAAAGCAAAATTCCTGGAGATTTACTCATGGTCGTTCAACCACTGTTTGTAATATCTACCCTTCTGAAATATGTGTATAAATACCCTTATTTATAAGCTCAACACCTTGACTGTTTGTTATGAAATGATAGTTTCTAACATGTATTGTCACTGCTAAAATGTGTTACACCTATTTCCCAAAATATTACTGAACTTCATAGTTGCTTACTTTCAACCAATATTTTGAAATAAGTAGGCCAATTTATGCACTAATTATGAAACTTTTATAAAACCTGAAGAATTTCCTGGAGAAAATTAAATTCCGGGAGATAATTTGATAATTCTGAGAGCCCGGGAGACATTACAATTTGTTTTTGGTACCAAAAATCCCATAAAATCCAAGCCATACTGCGCGAAATGTGAAAGAAAACCGACCGACAATCGAAGAAAAACTACGATTTCTCAGCAAATAGTTGTCCTAACGACATGATTTTTGTTTTAGAAGTAAGAATAGTTATTTCTTTATTATATTCTTTATTTAACAGGTATAATAACGTTGCAAATGTTGGTATTTAGGAGTTTTAAACCATCGTAGTATTAGAAGTTACTATCAGCGTTCAGATTTGCATTGGCCCCGTGGGACTCTCCTTTGGTACAAATAGGTATTCGGTCGGGTTCAACAAGAGTTCATTTTACTGTATAAGGATGTAATTCACGATTCCTTACAAAACGTTTAGCGCACAGGACAAAATACACTACATAATCCAAAACAAATTGTAATGTGATCCAAAATTCCTGGAGACTCCAGGACAATCCTGGAGACTTGGAAGCTATCCAAGTTCGAATAACGGCAACATTTGAAATGTTATCAAAAGTCTTGATAAAATAATCTCTTTTTTTAAATCCAGTGCAATTGTGGTTATAGATTGACAATAATAATCTAACATCTAACAGATCTACAAAAAAGGAACTTCAAGAAATTGGTTCGATTTTAGACACATTTTTGTTTTGTGATAAGGGAGAGAGGGAATATTTCTACAAACAGCTCAGATTTCAGTAGGCCAGAAAATAACAATGCATCGTAATTTGTTATGCTAAAATCTCTATAATTTGTACATCGTTTTAATGTAGACTTGCAACAAATATTTTGTTGATTCACAACCAGGTTGGCTGTGATTCACAGACTAAGATGTTTTGACTGATATTTAATTAGTCTTTCAAGCTACTAGTCCATCAAGTAGATACTCATTTACAGAATTTTTTTTACAAAAATGCCTCAAAAGCCTTGGCCTTTTGAACAGGCTGGAGCAAATAGAAAGCACATTTGTCATTTTCTGCGACTTTTAACATGCGAGTTTTGACAAATGTTATTAGCCTAATGTACATGGTTAATGAATAGTCAAGGTTTGTGGCTTGAAAATGGAACCGATTTAAATAGGAATAAAGAGAATGTTCGAATTGGAATTATATGTTATTTGCTATGTCACATACTAGTATGTTAGCAGTCTGATTTTTATTTTACCGGCTGAACATTGAGCACTAGTGATTTGTATTTTATCCACGATGTTTAACCTCTTACCTTACCTAATGATTATAAATCTGTTCTGATCCAAATCTGTTAGACAAACAATTTCTTAAGCAAGATCTTACAGACTTGCAGTGTACATTTAACAAATAGTGGATCCTCTACACAATTTTATGTGCCATAGATATTTTGAATTCAGCCTGCATTCTATAGTATTCTATTTTTTTTTTAATGTGTGATAAAACAATTTTTCACCTATGTTGTTCTTATTAATTCTGCCAACGAGGTTAGGTAGAGGTTATATTGTGAAGTGGTTAAATTTTGATATGTGAAGGTGAGGTCAAGTTTGAGAAAAAGATCCATCAAGTTTGAGCATCCAATTCACGTAATCAGCGATAAGTTCTGGAATAGTTAGTCACATAGACTTTAAACTTGGTTCATATTTAACCATATGAAAGTCCACACCATATGTGACTGTAATATGTTATAATAGTGAACTATTTGTTAAAAAATCCGATTGAGGGCGCCATATTGATGCCGACAAGCAATCCTGGCTAGATATTAATCTATGGTGTGTAATAGGATTCCGAGGAAACTACCAAAAATAGGCCTATTTATTTAAAAATCTAAAATTAACACAGATGCTGAGCCTACTAAGATAAACATTTTAAAAATATTTCTTACAGATAAAAATAGAGTTAGGATTTATGCATAATGCATGTTTTTTTTGCAATAAACCCTTCCTCAGAATCCTATTTACACTCCATAGATTAATAAAGCCAGAGTGATTTGCTTCCAGTATCAAGGTGGCTCACTTAATCAGTAGGAAAATTTCTGGAAAGGCCTCTATAAACTCTGGATAAGCTCCCATTTGAAAAAAAATAACACCCTCCATCAAGGTAGGTCTACCATGTTAAATTATTACGAAGATCTACCTAGAACCACAGATAACTACCTAGTAACTAGGTAGTATATTTGTTTATTTTATATGTGTATTTTGATACTTTAAGGTAAACAAGTAATTTGTTTTTGTAATTTCAGTTCTAATTAGTCTGAAGGTCTATTACTGGTTGTATTTTTCTATGTATTTGTAGGCCATTGCTGACCATTTTCTTGGTAGTCTTCCTTGAGAGGGAAGCTGACATCCTGTTAATTGAGAGATTTATGGGTTTTGGTTATAATGAGATAATAATGTGTTTATGTGGTAGAGAGGTAGCAAGGCTGGTGTATGGTAGTTTTTATATTGTTAATTCTGTTAACAACCTATATCTACCTTGTCACTACCACAATCTTCCATGTTAACAGAGTTTTTGGTCCAGTCCTATAAACCCTAGTTGGTTTGGTAATGATTTAATAACATCATCCCAGCAATAGACAATTAATTAAGAATTACCAAGTAGCCTTGGAAAATTCATTTGACTGAATATGTGAGGTGGAGTGGAAGGTAAGTGTTGCCAATCTCCTCCAACTTATCAGCTCAGCCGTCTCAAGATGGTTTTGACACTTTTAATCAGTTTGATTAATGTCTGTGATTGAATTTGGTCAGATCTGTATCAAATCTAAGATTTACCAAATAATTAATTTTATTACGGTATATAATTTTAGAATTTTGTGATTTTTAAAAAAAATCAGTGACATGATAACTTGAGTAATATGTGTCTGGTTCATGCAAAAAATAAAACTATCACCAAATAAAATAAAATGAATATTAATTTCACTCAAATCTAACTGGTGGTGACAATTAGAACAATTAATATGTTAAATATTAATGATTGTGGACTGCTTAGCCGTATTACCAGGCTTAAATATTGGCGATATCGTACAAATAATCCTAATGCTTTGTCAGGATTGGGTGGGAGGAGCTGGCGCAGCGGTTGCCGTTTTAAACTTGAAAAATGAATATATTTTAAATTTATAAAAGATATAAAAAATGAATTATAATGTCATACTGTAATGACCTTCGCTTGTTAAAGCAGTCCTGTGAAATTATGTGTTCAACCATGCCACAAAATCCATAATCGCACTGGGTTTATTTACCAAGACAACTAGTAACATTTAACAAGGTTAAATTTTACTGTTGTTCACACATGGATTATTTGGCATGGTTATTTTTACCACAAAATATCGTAAAAATTGTAAAATACACCATGTTTCTTAAGGTTACAACTCACAGGTGTACCCAATTGATCAATGAAGGCTATTCTGTAATATGATTTGGGAAGTTTACCCAAGTTGTGCTGTTCGCATTGGACTTTACAGCTTGGTAAAACTAACCTGGTCAGTTTTCCTGTTAAACTAACCATGCGGCATAGGTTAGTTTCCTTTTCTCCAAGGTTAGGTAAATTTCCTTTGCTGTTCGCACTGGACTAATTATATTAAAACTAGCCAGCGTGTCAGTTAGTTTTACCGAAAAAAAGTCCTGTGCGATTGTGGCTAAAGGCGATTGAAACTTTGAGCTGTATTTAACAGTACTTGATAAAACACATTTTTTTTTTTGTGGATCTAGGGGACACCCTGGTGTATGAAAGGGTGATGAACATTTGTTGGAAATGGAGTCTAATTTATTTGTACAAAATTTTATGCACATTCATTCAAAACTGGCATCACTGGACACTTAAAAAAAACAATAAGAACAGGAGCGGGGATCTAAGGTCTGCTTCACACGGACCTAACAAGATATGCACTCAAAACAACATCTGTAAGAGTCATAGAAAAATAAGGTAAAAACTAATCTTATTGTTAGTCACAGGAGACCAGTTCTAATTTAATTTAAAGTTAAAAATGCACAAATACTTTAAAAGTTGAATGTGTTTGTAGGCCATGTTACTATTTAGTTTATTATATAAATCGTTTCAAATCGTTCACATTCTCAATGGCTGTTAGAAATGTAATTTAATAGCGTTTTTCCCCCTAAAGCGAACATTTTTCATTATTTTTTTGAAGTACAGCTAATCAGTTGTAACGCTTTGTTAAATTAATTTTTTTACATAACATTGAAAATATAAAAGTTGACATTATTTTGAAGACTGTTTCATATATTATTTAAATCACTTCAAATGTGTTTGCACACTTTCCATTGGCTCTGGTAAAGTAATCTAATTTTATTCCAAAATGATGAACTTTTCTTTAAAGTAATGCTAATTATTTTTTTCATTTTGTCTTTTAACAGATATAGTAAATTAGCTCTTAACATAAATTTCAAAGTGTACAAGTGAACTTGTTTGTGACTAAATTTTAGTATATTATTCAAATCACTTCAAATGTGTTCTAAATAGTTATGGTTTTTAAGAAAAATTTTTCCTTGCTAAAAAGGTATTTTTTTAAAGCAAGAGACCAGTTAATTTAGATCTTTACATAAAAGTGAATTTTGTTGCAGCTATTAATTTTATTATTGAAATTACTTCAATTTTTTTCTATAAATACTTGGTTATACATAATAGTGACTCTCTTTGAATAGCAATTTAATTATATTTTTCCCCTAAACCATTCTTTTTTTTAAAGTAACACTAGCTATTTCAATTTGCTTTAATATATTATTTAAACTAGTAATTACAAATTGTAAGTGAATGCTGCAAAACAAATCCTAGAACTTTCCTCCGGACTCCCCTAAAAAAATCACCCTCTACCGGGCCCCTTCCGCCCCACCCCCTTTCCAAAAGTCTGCATCCTCCCCTGCTTGTCTGGGTTATTATTATCAGATTATCGGATCCATTAACATTTATATTTAAAAATAAACATGGTCAATTACTATTAGCGT
>JAOTQE010052883.1:1071-20606 GCA_025631205.1 Nesometra sesokonis
TGCATCCATGCTCTATAGGCCCATGCATCCATGCTCTATAGGCCCATGCATCCATGCTCTATAGGCCCATGCATCCATGCTCTATAGGCCCATGCATCCACTGTGCATGTGTTTTTATTAGTCCATTGTCATAAACACCAACAAAAATTGTTCTGGTAAATTTTAGGGGGCTTAGGCCTGTTATTCCCCGTCCCCATAAATCTGCCACTTGGCCTATTAGAAATTACTCTGCTATGAGTTAAATGTCTGAAAATAATAACTTTTACCTGTATATCCAGGGAGGTTTAAACTTCCCTAGTATACCCTTGAAAGCTGAGCTGTGTGTATTTTCAGTTATTGACTAAACATTGAAGGACTTACTACACTTATTTAAACAGAGCCTTGCCCAAGGACAGACGCCAAAATAGTGTAAAACATAATGAACCAAGGAACAGTGAGCACTGCAGGTTGCGAGCAACATTGTTAATATTTCACAATACGTCGACGTATTTCTGGTCATTTTATCAAGAATAAGTTTCAAGTATTTTCAACTCCCGTGACCACTGGTTGCTGAGATAGACGCCTATAAATCAATTTCAAAATATGTTGACGCGTTTGTAGTCATTATGAGGAATATGTTCCATTATAGTAAATTATTAATCATATTTTCAACAAAAATAAAAAATAACTGGTTGCAGAGATAGAGAATCCACAATTTGTGATTAATTGGCATATTTAGTATAATTTGCATATGTGTAGTCACCTGGTGGTAACCGAATTTAATCAGTCTCATAATTTTCATAAAAAAAAAAAAAATTCTAGATTGTTTCACCTACGATAATTTTAAAACGTCAAATTGATAAACAAACATGCGTAGACTTTAAAAATTATAGAAAAGATTGTCTGTGACAAGTTATGAGATCAGTTATAAAATGGCGGCCACTTTGAAACAAAAATTGTTGCCAAAGATGAAATGTAGAAAATCGACATTTTTTTATTTAATCGGCCTACTTCAAATATGGAAAAATGTAAATTTTATAAAATAAATTTGTAACCTGACCAATGAGCAAGACATTTGCTTTGAGGATGCTTTGAGGAACGCTGTGCAATCAATTCTTAACAAAGCTTTGTGCGAAAACTGCCGATCAATAATTCCATAGTCAATACCATGGTGTACCAACGTAACAGATTCCTGTTTATAGACACTGGGACAAATGAGTTCGATCTTAATTCCGGGCTCGTTCTTAAATCGACTATTGGATTAGTTCACAAGGGATAAGTCAGCCTAGCCTCCATTGTAAAATTATTTATTATTTTGTTAGTAGTTAGGTTTATACAAAACAAATGAATCTGGTATTAGAATTCAATTTACACGAGTAACCTATATTACAAACAAGATTGTTAAATTGTACATAATCAGTATTTAAACAAGGGCGGTGGAAGCGCTTACGGTACTGTTTTTTCCGGGCAGGAGAATCCTCGGTAACCTCCGTCCAACGATGGGTAGAGCTGATGTTGCGACAGTTACGGCATCCGCCGTAACTGTCGTACCCTGTTCCACCGCCTCTTTTAAATTAAGAATTCAATATTTACAGATGGGCCTAAATCGTACGGTCTTTATCTTGAGATAAGAGGCATTAACTGGTACGTACGTGCACTTTTGTACGAGTACGTACCAGTTGATGCCTCTTCGTGGCGTCAATGAAAAAGTTTTATATTTATAATAATATTCTTCAATGTTTTTGAAGTAGAAAGACTTTATATCCATAAATCAAATTTTCTTCAACTTCCCTATTGGAATCTCATCAAGGTTTCTGCAGCGTATATCTTCACTTTATGTTGAACGGTTTCATCACTCCGCGATATTGTACTCCAAAGGTTCCTCGCAATCTGTCTCTGTGGCTTGTGAGTGTCGCAGTTTTCTACCTGTGAAAATGTGCTGCTGTACTTTCATCACTTTCTCACAGCATGATGTAAAATAAGCAACGTCTCAAATTTGTTAGAAACTGCTTTCAATACAGAAATCATCGGGTGTAGGCCTATGTAAAATTTTGAGCAGAAGAATTGGCAAAATGGTGCCGATGAAAGGCTTCTTTAGTTAAGAAAAGAGAGGGTCAGCCTCTAATACTAACGACATTTTAATTTCATCCTTAGGTTTCTGTTCATGAGATCAAAACCAATAATTAGAAAGTCAAAATGGATGTTTCGTTTCCGTTCTTTTCTTGCGCGGAAAGACTTTTTCATCCGTACATCAAATTTTCTTCAACTTCCACATTGAAAACTCATCAAAGATTCAACGGCATTATTTTCTTTTCTGTTGAACCGTTTCCTTCCTAACGCCAGTATTCACGATTACAAATAAATTATTTCGCCATATTTCTCACATGTCCGCGCTACTCCAAGGTTCTTCGCAATCTCTCTGTGGCTTGTGAGCACCGTGATTGTTCACCTGTGAAAAAGTGCTACTGCTATCATATTCTTTTTAATCATGATAATATGAGGCATGTCGTGCCAAAACCACCAAGTTGTAGGAAAATTGAAAAATTGAGTTTTTGTCATAGCCATATTACACTATTTATAAGCTTTAAAATGAGGGGTCAATTATCAAAATCGGACAACTATAACTAACGTTATTGAACAAAATAGTCCAAAATTTCCTTTGTATTTCTCTATATTTCCTGTTGTTTATTTGCTTATTTCTCAATAACTTCCTATGCGACAACTTGGTCGTTTTTCCATGACTAGCCTCATATAATGAAAGCAAGACACTTTTTTTTAATAAGAAAGGCGAAGTCCATGAAACTAAGGTTTCTGAGCTTCCCAAAATGATAAAAATAATGAAATACAAACGTAAGCTAAACTATCGATTAATTATTGATGACAATACTATGAGTTTAGTTGGTTTAGTTGGGATTTAAAGTGGGTAAGGTAGGACTATTTTATTTTGCTAAGAATTTGTTCATACAATTAAACTATTTGGTAAATATTTCCAATATTTTGGGTCTAGGTAACTTAATATTATGTTGAAATGATCTTGTTTTTAATATGTGACAGAGCCAAGCCAAAGGAGACATAGGCCTAAGTCGAAAACTTAAAAATTGAGTGTTTTATGAAACTATACATTAGTATCTTTAACACGTAAAATAATCAGTTTCATACGGTGTTCCCTTGAAAAGTTATGAACACAATCAACATTCAAACATTTAGAGGGCAAGTTTTGAGAAAACTGCAGTTTAAAATTACTTATTAGTAGGCTAGGCCTACAGTAAATAAGCAGGATCAGTCTAAATTGGATTGGTTGAATATTTTTTGATCATATATCTGGAAATTGGTAATGTACAGTAATATAAAAGTGGAATGTTTAAACTGCATGCTTTTGAGATGAAAAAAAAACATTGCAAAATTTAACAATGATCTTGTTTCTGCCTATTGTAGAGATTTCCCTTTGCAATTTATGCCTCCTTTGGCTTGGCTATGCCACATGTGGGTTGTATTGTATTCGACTTGAATGGGTAGGCCTACTTAATTTTAAGTTTAAACTTTAAAATTGAAGGTAATGTTAAAGTTAATCAAGGGATATAAACGGTTATCCATTATATAATTGAATAAATATAATTATTTCTTAGTGTTCATAGTCCTTGGCTCTTTATTAAGAGGATAAAAAAAAGTAAAACACCGTTGAGTTATTTGAGCTGAAAGTATTGAGACTAATATTAAACCTGTTTGCACTCTATTGGATGTTGTTTTGCTCTGTAGGCCCACGATTAAATATAATGTTTTCCGATAATACTGTTTTCCAAAGGTGTGTAATTAAACAAAGCTAACGTCATCGGCTTTAAACGTTATTAAACTTTAAAGGTTGTTACGAAGGCCGTGTGTTAAACGGCTGTTTATTGGTTAAATGTACCTGACCATTTGTGTCCTCATGCGTAGGTGCTGACTGACCAATGAAAAACTGACCATTTAGTAATCTTCGTCTTTTCTTACACCTGATGCATCAAAAGTATAAAAGAGCAGGGAATTGGAACAACTTTTCATTGCTTGGTTCAATGCTCAAAAAGTAACAATTTTTGTTTCTGTAATTAATTTATTTCAAGACGAAGCAAGAAACCAGTAAGTTGATTTTAAGTTTTACTTTGCAAAATTATATTGAAATAGGCCTTATTTAAATTGTCTTTTCTTTGTTTTTTTTTTTAAATTCCGTTAGCATACCCAGCATAAGCGTTTGCCTGATGAACTGCATGTCTGTTATGTTATGATTGTACCATATCATTACATTGTTATTACTGTACCATTTTTTAAAATTATAATATGGGAGTTTTATCTATTTTAATTTTATACCACTTCCCGTACATTGTTAGGCCTAGGCTACATGAAAACATTATGTTGTACTCTTCCAAATACTCCTCGTACTAGTTTGTTTTTGAATTTTTGCTTTGCATAACTTCAGTAATGAAATCACTACCAGCATCTGTAAAACAAGGGATGTATATTTAATGTACCTTAATCAATGTATCAATCAGTTTTAATTGAAAAAGTTATTATATTTACTGATTTTATAGCCAACGTATATGCCTATAACAGTTATAGGCATAGCATCCATATTAGACTTTAGGCCTAAACATTATTTATTTAAAAACTTAGTCTTAGAAGATCTCTTGTTCCTAGAAAGTCTGCTTCATTTTTATCTGTCTGTATTACTCAGTTTTTTTCAATGCATTGATATTGAGGGTATTCGACTGAAATATGACTGCGGCATACAATTGTTTGGATTTCTCGTGGAAGACTTCAACATTAATGTTTTGTTCAATACTTTTTTGAAGAGTTACAAATTATTGTTGCTCAGTTCAGTGCAGATAAGCTTTTAATCAATATTTTTTCTAATGTCATCCACTTAAAAAAAAAAATCTAACAGTTGAACCTCCCTGTGCGGACACCTCTCGTAAGCGGACACCTCCCATAATGGACACTAGTTCAAAGACCCGTTTGTTCTTCTAATCAGTCCATTTGGTACCGTAACTCTTGTAAGCGGACACCTCCCGTAAGCGGACGCAGACACTTTTTATAAAATTTGGATTTTTTGTATGTAAATTTACCTCTCATAAGCGGACAGCCCGGAGAATTTAGTGATTTTTCTGTGCAACGAATACAAATTTCTGTACACAATAGTCCTTATACCGTAATGACTGAGAATCATATTACTGAAACGATGTTAAAAACTATAAAGCATATTTAATAAAATACAGAATACGGTGTCTTGAAATTTAAGAGGCAATTTGTGCTTAGAAAGTCGAGAAATGGGAGACATAAGGACGTATATATAATTTTAAAACTTTGGCCCTCTATCGACGGAAATTCTCGTAAGCGGACACTTTTCCCGGATCCGAGGGTGTCCATTTACGGGAGGTTCATCTGTATAGCCTTACCTTAAATGGAAATTGCATAGATCGTAAATCTGACACTTTGTTTTTCGGAGTGTTTATCAATGATAATTTAAGTTGGAAATATCACTAAAATTATGTTTCTAATAAAATACCAAAATCAATTATAAACAGACTCAAATTATTCTTTCCATGCCAAATTTTAAGTATTAATTACTTATTACTTGCTTATTTGCATTATTGCAATTTTATACGAGCCTTTGAAAATTCTTCGAACATAGAATACTCAACTTCAAAAACGTGCTGTCAGAATTATTGATTTATTTGCATCACCATCAGAACCGTTGTTTAAAAATTAAATATCTTAAAATCACAGATTTGAATAAATTACAAGCTCCTTATTTAATGTTTTAATACTCAAAAGGTCTACTTCCAATTTCTATAAAAAGGCTTTATTTTGCAATTCTAAATCTACTCATAGTTACCATTTAAAAAAAACACAATTTACTTCACGTTCATTTTGTAAGGCTCACTAAGAATTAATTATTCACGTCAATTATGTGCCAAGTTATGGAATGATACCAAAGATAAATTTATAAACTGTATAAGCACCCAAAACTTCAGAAAGCACATGGAAAACTGTTATTTAGAAATGTGTACCATTCGCTTTTTACACATTTTCTTATTTAGGCCTATATTCATATTTAAATTATTAACTGTTAAGTTTATTTTGTTTATCTTGTCGGGGTCAAACTAAGACAAGCTTTGCTTTTATGTTTAATTTTATTAAATTTACTTTAAAGAATTTAATTTAATGTATTACTATTATTATTAATTAATTATTAATTGGCTGAACGCTAGGTTGGTTCCCACGACTTAACAACGCCACTCGCCAAGCCTCATAATGAGACTTGGTTTAGCAAGCATGGCGTAGATCTCATCCTTTAAGTGGCTAGTGAACTTTCTGTTGGATGTGACACAAAATAAAAACCAACTGATAACTGACGTTTACCTTCTTTATAAATCGATGTTGATAATTGATTATTTTGATTTGTTGGTAATGATTTCATTATCGTATAACATGTACTGTATATGGTTGTCCTCTTAAATATTTATATAATTGCATATTAACAATATACTTCAACCTAATTTTAAGTTGTTGCGGTATTTAGATATTTTAGCGCCAGTTGTATTAAATATTATGTATATCTTCATGTTATTTTTCTTTCTTTCTTTACTAAGCATCATGAAACTAATGCTTTTGGTTTTCTTGGTGGTCGCATCAATGGTCGATGGTGGTATGGGCCAACAACCAGGTATTGCATTCACGTTTTTGCAAATACATTGTTCAATATTAAGTCACTTGCACTAAAATGTAAAATTACGAAAATTAGATCTGATGTTTAATCTTATGATCATTTTAAAATTGTATTCATAAACATTCAAATACATATCAAGCATGCCTGAGGAACTCTAAACGGGGCTAAAAGTCACGGTAAAAAAAAAACAGTTCAAAAAGAGAAACATTAGTTAAATTTAAATTTGAAATTTAGTAAGAATTATTAATGCATGATCTATAAATTCCAAGATATGAGATATCGGTATTTAATATGTAATTTTCGAAATAAAAAAATGAATTTAATTAAACTCAACTTAAGTAAAATATGATAATTTAGTAACATTTTATCAAAAAATATTGTGGAATGCCTCAATAAGCAACACATAGCTTGATTTATTATTTACGATATATTATTTGCAAAACTGAAAAACTATCGTTTAAAAACATAAGCATACAAAATTATTAATTTCACTGTTGCCTGGTTTATATACTCGTACACAACACAAATTTCTGATATAGAGGGCGTTGTTTATCATACGTAAAGAACATCACTTTCACCTGTAATTCGACAGTAACCCACCGTTTTTAATTTTTTGAAAATTCACATTCTATAGTTTTTTTTTTAATTCAAAATTTCATATATAGTATATCGTTTGAGTTATTTATTATTTTTTACTGAAAATTATTTAAATAAATATACACTGTAATAAAGAATCAAATCTGATCGTAAAGAATAAAGTTTTACTTAATCCAAAACTGCAAATCACTTTCCTTGATTGCATGGAGGATAGGTAAGAGGCAAGCACAAGGTCATTATGTTTCCCGAACTATCGTAATGAAAGAACGTGTAAAACCATGTCTATGGTAAAACCCATGCATTAGAATTTGTATTGCATAAGATTGCTGCTCCTTCCAAGTATTCATCGTGAATTCATATGGAAACGTATCATTTGCTCTCCAAGGTCGCCTTAACCATTGGAGAAATTTCAGTTTTATCGGAAAACTTCGATTTGTAACAGCTCCCCGGGCCGATTTAGATTGGGAATTTATTGAAATCTTAGGCTGTTTCAAGCTCGGTTAATACTCCATAACTGTTTCTTTGTTCCTACTGGCCCAAACGAATTCTTGAAGGAAATTTTGAGCTTGAGTCTGATTGGTTGGGTAGTTTGATTGGAAAATAGAAAATATAAATCATATCCAATCAAAACATCGCTGTTATCGACTATAAAATATGAACTACCTACGAAGCAGAGCGATGTGACCATGGTTTACTGAATTTGGATAGCAAATGATAAAAACTGGTGAAAACGTTTCCGTATGCTGGAAAGTTTCCATTATTATAGAATGTGAAACTTATGTTTTTACCTATGATAAACAGCGTCCTGGATCAAATATAGTTTTTATATATACCATAAACAAAATTATCAAAACCTTGCTATGCTATTGGTTTTTTTATTTGGATATTAATTACGATGTGTTTTGAGTCACTAAAGCGATTTACTGAATATTAGAATTCCTGAATTTGGCCTACAAAACGATTGGAAGCACAGCGCTTGCTGGCGTTAAAGCCGAAACGAGCACGGGCAAAGTCTAGCGCACCTTGAATTAATTTTACTGTTGTCCAAAACAAATCGTAATATTGTCAATAATATATAAGAAATAAGCCTATACTGTAAGTCTTAATATAGATACCGAGTTACAAAATGAAATACTTAATAACAGTTGGCGCCATTTTTGATGACATTTTTAATTTGACTGTCATAATAATGCATTTATAACTTTCTCGTTGTTGTGATTATTTCACCTTTCCAAAAATGGTAGATAGAAACGTAACAAAGTGACTCCTTAACTATCACGATATTGGGAGTAGCCATACCTGAGACTACTATAGAACGAGTAGGCCTACTATGATTGGAATCACTGTGCAAATCAAGGTAGAATTTGGTGCAAAACCACTTTTTTTTGTATTTTACCACTTGACTTTGGAATACCTTGTATCTGAGCATGTGCAGTTTTGCATTGTGTGAATAAATTGTATCAGAGCATGTGCAGTACACTAAGTAGTTTTGTAACTTCTCACTGTGATCATATTTACATAAAAATGACCAGCTGAGTGCTGATATCACAGGATGTTTAGAAACAAAGGGAAATACACAAATGTTTCCAATCTTTTTCTATAGTAGTCCAGAGGATAACTTTTTTTACACTTTATCAAGAAAAATACATAATGACGACAAAGAGAAACGAAATTGAGATTGACAACTTTGTGCACATGCATTCATACCATGCCAACATTTCTAATGTTAAAAGCGGTAAGAACCAAATCCAATACAGTATGCGAGGCACGCAATGCCAATCGGAGATGGGTTAATTTGTTTTAAAAAAATGAAAAGGGATGGCCGTAAACGGTCATATACAACATTTCAACAAGAAATTAACATATCGTTTTAGTAGATTCTATCCCAGATTTTCACCAACATTTTTCTTTTAGTACCGGTACTGTAGAGAAGTAAAATCGGTAGGGTTAACAGGTATAATTATTGACATTAACTTCGCATATATTTTGCAGACCTAGACATTGATACAATATGTGAGATGAGCAGGAACTGCGAAGGAAGGGTTGACACAGCAGTATGCGGAACAGACGACAATACGTACGACAGCACCTGCGATTTTCTAACTTATAAGTGTGACAATAATGATCTCGAACTTTTAATTGCACAATTTGCTGCATGTGGAGAAGAACCCGATAAATCATTTCTAGCGGCAGACGATCCAGGTAGGTTAGGCCCTGTAATTCAATCGTAGATTATGACTATGAGGACGACCACGGCATGACAACGAACTTGATGTAAATAATGGTTATTGTTTTCCTATAATTGTCCACGAAATTCTTTACAATCAAGTTGTTAAACTAGCCATACAGAACAGTCCTACGTTGTAATGATGGTGGGAGAACATTTTGTCAAGACGGAAGGCGCCCTCTGAGTATGCTGTTAATCTGGAAAATTAGATCCCAACCGATCAGACCAATCACATTGCGCTTTAGATAATTAGTTTCCGATTTGTTTATAGCGCATGAACACGCGAACACCCGAGAAATTGGTAGAATAACATGGGTAAAAACAAGTACAGAATGCCCTCTGAACGTGTGCCAAGTCTCATTGCAAAACCGGTCTTTGTGACATCAACCACCAGACCTAATCATATTAAGAGAAAACATTTTTGAAACTCGAAACCAAGGAGTTATTATAAGAACTCCTTGGCGAAAAACGGAGTAATTTGATAACACTATGTACACCAATTCCCGTTTCTTTGTATATTTTGCAGAACTGGACATTGATGCAATATGCGATATAAGCAGAAACTGTGATGGAACGGTTGACGCAGAATTATGCGGAACAGATGACAATACGTACGACAACACCTGTGATTTACTTATTTATAAGTGTGAAAACACTGATCTCGAAACTGTAATTGAAGAATTTGGTGAATGCGAAGAAGGAGGTAGGTTATCAAGGTAGTGAGATGATGATGATGATGATGATGATGATGTTGATGAGGATGGTGATGATGACAATTATGATATTGACGAGACCAACGACGTTGATGATGACATGGGGAGTAATGGTGATTATGGTGATGATTTTGATTATACTAAAATGCAGATTAGGGCCTATAATGTCTTACTGACTTCATGCTGTTAAGCAGAGAGATCGTCTGACATCTCTGCTTCAACTGATACTTCAGAGTGAGGTTCCTTCATACGGCACTATCGTTTGCTGTTTGTCGTTATTTATAGTACGTTGTCAGTGTGTAGTGCAAATGGAAGTGCTGTTTTCAAATTACTTCAATTCAGTCTTTATTCATTCCATCGTTAAGTTAAAATACATTAAAATGCAAATACAATAAAGATAAAATGCTGATGAAATCGATACTCTTGAAAACCTCTAGGAGGTTGTAAATGTATAAGTCTATTAGTATAAAAAAAATAGTCCTATATAAGATAAATACAATGTAACTGCACAGTTTGTAAAACATTTTAAGTAAAAGAACAGGTTTAAAGTTAAAACTCCTTAAAACTAACTGGTAAATATCAGAAAATTATAGTAAAAAAGTGTTATTGTTAAATGCTATGAAAGGAATTTAGCAATTAAAAATAGAGCTAAAATTGAGCTAGATTGTATGTCAAGAGAGGTTTGCGATCTTACTTAGTTTCTTCAAATCCCGTTTTTTAAATCTGGCAAGCACTACAAGCGCAAGCACTATTTTTATTCAGTTTGAGAATTTGTTGTGGGCATGAAGAATATGCGCGAAGAGGTGAACGTAAGAGTACGCCTGCGATGTTGCCGATGCTGACCGGATCGTAGTACATTCGTGCTTAACTTTATTTATGTCCTCCTTGCAGAATTCCGTCCGGATCCTGAAGAGAAGAGGGCCTTTTGTGAACACCGATTCGAATGTTGTTATAACCGCACCAGCATGTCCGAGTTAGAGAGTCCAGTTTGCGGAAGCGACAATGTGACCTACGAAAACATCTGTGAATACAAGATAGCAAAATGTGTTGATATTTTCTTGACTATCGCCAAAAGAGGAGAATGTACAGAAGACCAAGGTAATACCTTAATTGCCTCAATGGCACCATTTGCTTATTGATAATTCATTTAAATACATTAACATTTACTATATTTTTACTTTCAATAAACTGTATAGTACTGTACATTATATATAAACGTTTTTAGGTCCACGCGAAGAGGACCTTAGAACGTTACTTCTGTTGTTGTTGTTGTTGTTGTTGATTGTGTTGTTGTTGCGACCAAACTTTTAAAAGCGTCTAGCCCATTTTTGAACGGACGTAAAAAACCCCTAGATTGACAAAACAAAAAAGAGGGTTTCATCAGATACTATACAAACACGGCTAATAAAACTAGTCGATTAAGCCATTGCTCAACAGGGCCGTTTTAATGTTTCATTTTTATTTAGTGTTGATAACTGTACTGTTTTTATTTTTATGTGTGGAGAAATAAATAAACAAACCCAACCACACAGTACCTATGCTTGGTACACATTACTAGCAGGCAGTTTATCAATCTGTTAATCATCCCCCACTGTTGGTTGATTGATCTATCGTTGGGTTGACTGGGTAAAGAGTTAAAAAGTGCATCTTATTAGCATTTTGCTAAGTAAAATTTGCCAGTTTGTGACTTAACATTTTCTCATCACAACGAATCACTAATTAGAGTTAGTTTATGACAGATTCCCACAAATTGTTTTATGAGTTAAATTGATTGAACTACGCCAGTAATTAGGAAACAACCACACCACAATGACAGTCGGACACACTAGCAATACTAGTGAACAACAAGGATTTTATTAATGACGAATGTAAGTAAACAAGTTGATACAGCCAAGATGGAGAAACTAAAGGCCGCCGACTAAAGGCCGCCTGACTGAAACAGTGTCACACACTGGCGCTAATAATTTAAAATTGTTGGGTTTTTATCTTTCAGGAATTCCTGAAAGGTATTGCGTGAGATGTCCATTTGTGTATCATGGAAATCGTGGTAATCCAAGACCAAACAAAGGAGGAAAACCCGAAGGGGAAAGACCCGAGGGCGGTAAACCCGGCGGTGGTAGACCAGAAGGCGGGAGACCAGAAGGTGGAAGACCAGAGGGTGGAAGACCAGGTGGGAGACCAGATGGTGGAAGACCACAAGGTGGAAGACCACATGGTGGAAGACCACAAGGTGGGAAACCAGAGGGTGGAAGACCAGAGGGAGGAAGACCACAAGGTGGAAGACCACATGGTGGAAAACCAGAAGGTGGAAGACCAGAAGGTGGAAGACCGCAAGGTGGACGACCACAAGGTGGAAGACCCGAAGGCGGACGACCAGAAGGTGGAAAACCACATGGTGGAAGACATGAAGGTGGTAGACATGTATGTGGAAAACCTAGAGGTGAAAGACCAGAAGGTGGCAGGCCAGGAGGTAGAAGACCAGAAGGCGGTAAACGTGGAGGCAATTTTTTAGAAAATCCAGTTTGCGGAACTGACGGTGTAACATATGCATCTGCCTGTGAACTCAAACGCACAGCTTGTCTCTTAAGAGAATTTGATCTTGATATTGAGTCATTTGAACCATGTGAGTCCACCAGTCCAACACCAGAAACTACAGGTAAGCAGTAAAATTCTCACTTAACGCTATTCAGCCAATTACCTAATCAACAATAATGACCGATGATGAATTTCACCATGGTTCAGTTACAAATATCAAACTACAGTTTTATTAGGCTTTTGGGGAAAATGTAAACTTTACATATGTTTTTACTTTTTTGAAGTACCCTGATTTAAGATAATTGCAAAAAAGGTGAATTAGTATAACTTAATTTGGAAGAAAATGAGCGTCATGAATTCGAAACAATATAGAATAAGATTCTTGTTATGCATTAATAACAGTCATTTTTACGCAAAACTATTTTTCTCGATTTTTAACCAATTCAATTTCTAAGCATGCAACGTGAATCTAAACGCATTAAACCTTTATTGCCAAAATAAGTTAATAACATTACACCCATTATATTTAAAGCATTCGCATGTCAAACTTAACACATTAGAGCTAAACATACTGTATTAGAGGAAAATGTTTCATGATAGTAAATATAGACACGTGGTAACAGAAACATCTTTATATGACCACTGATTAAAAACCCAGAATTTGGAATGCCATAGTTGTACTACTTTAACGGCTAGATAGTTAACTTCCACAGAATACATATTATCCCAAAAGTGTAGTTCCATGGAAGCGACTACTATTCTGGAATCCAACCTGATTCAACCAATCAAATCGTGTTACGTTCTAACGCTGTTGCTACGTCGAAATTGCGCCCCAATCATAAAAGTTTAAAATTTATCAATAAATGGAAGTAAATATAATCCAAATATAAAGACATTGACAACATAAAAAATATGTGACATATGTAAATAATTTGTATGGCAAAAGAATGTTAAAAATATAATAATTATAAAAATAGGCGCTACATTGAACTGCAATTCTACAGTGTTAAGTTCACCATCTAGCCGTAAATAATATATCTACGGGAATTCCTAATTTGTGTATGCAATGAAATTGTATTTCTGAGGGATGATTAGTCACCCCTTAATCATTATCATTACAAATTGACAATTCCAGATTGTATTGCTTATAGATAATAAGTATAATATGTTTTCCCATTACATATCTAATATTAATATGAAATGGCAGCCATTTTAAAATCTAATAATGCCGCCAACCTAGAGTGTTTGAAACGTAAAATTTGGAGTCAAAGGATTTCAATTATGCATTAAAATAATGAATAAAAGATGATGTGACAAAAATTATCGATTGTTTTAGTAAAAAATAAATTCCAAATTATCTACCAAAATGATACCGAGACAATTGACAATTACAGTAGTTTTAATCAGCGTAATTTTTACGTATGAACACTTAGGAAACTCAAACTTGTAACCATTCTATTATGACATTTTAACAGTAAGCCTAATAAACAATAGCACGAATTTTTTCGGGACTTTCATTTTGATTAATTTCAATGAGCTTTCGCATTTACAACATATATTTACAACCCAGAGAGACTGGCATCCTAAAAAATATCAAAACTAATGCCTGCGCTTGATCGGTTGTTCTACTGTTGTTTTGTAATAACCGTGCCAAAAGAGTACCGGTATGCCAACTTTATTCCGAATTTCTAGAATCACAAAACACGCTATACAGTTGAACCTCCCATAAGCGGACACCCTTGGGTCCGGGAAAAGTGTCCGCTTACGGGAAGTGTCTGCTTACGAGAATTTCCGCCGATAGAGGGCCAAAGTTGTAAAATTATGTAACATTTTTATGTCTCACACAGCTTTCTCAGTACAATGGCCTCTCAAATTTCTAGACACCGCATTTTGCATTTTATTATTTTTTTTTTATCATTTTAAGGATTGTTTCCGTAATATAATTTTTAGTCACTACAGTATAAGGACAATTTTGAACAGATATTCGTCTTCGTTGTACAGAAAAATCTCAAAATTTTCCGGGATGTTCGCTTATGGAGGCACATTTACATACAAAGAATCCAATTTTTAAGACAAAATGTGTCCGCGTCCGCCTACGGGAGGTGTCCGCTTACGAGAGGTACCAAATGCACTGATTAGAAAGGAAGAACAAACGGGTTTTTTGGATTAGCGCCCAGTTATGAGAGGTGTCCGCTTACGAGAGGTATCCGCACAGTGAAGTTCAACTGTATTTACACTACACCACAAAAAGCATATATAATGAATATTATACGCAACGGACTGTCGGAATTTCTCTGTTATTCTGTCATATAGTACGAGAAAATGAAAAATATTTTATTTATTGACTCTGTAAATATTTTTATTTTCCAGATGCATTACCAACTCTGCCTTGAACGATAGAGACAGGATGACAAAACAGTATCTTATTCAACAAAGAATCCTAAAAAAAGCAACAAAGTAGGCCTACCGGTAGTAAAGGGGAAGGATAGTCTACGTTTTCAATTTTCGTTTAAAGGACGAGCATTTTTTGTAGTATATCAGTGGATGACGTACCGAAATAACATGTCTTAAATAAAAATAAAGCAGATAATTTAGTAATTAACAATGATTTTAAATTAGGCCTATGTAGAATTTAAAAAGCTATCTACTTTCGTACAGGGACTAAGGTTGTAAAATGTGTTTTATAAATACTTATACGGTATTCACACTACAAATTAAAAAAACACACAAGTGTTGATTAAGAGTTGTTATATTTTTATTTGACTAATGCAGAGTGTCTTTCATTCAGGTTTTCTTTTAATTTGTTCTTTTTGTTGACAATTTTCTTAATGCAACGTTTCATCACAGTATAACTTCAAATGATCATGGAGTGTCATTTAAAGTTTAGATTATAGCTTATGCTCTATTGGGATGTACCGATAACGTCTTTATATTTTCCAACCATGAGATTCGTGGCACTTAAAGTATCTATTGTTGTACAGTTATTTGGAAATTGAAATATAATTGAATAATTTTTGTTGAGCAAAATCTGTTATCTTACATAAAGCAATGGTGAATAAAAACAGTATAATCTGAGTGGCCAAATGAATCTGGCCAAATGAAATAAAAACCTACACTCGACCTATAGGCAGCAGCTACCGCTACCTCTACCACAGGATTGAAGATGTGTCGCCATTAATAAATGATAGGCCTATATTTTCAAATGTCTTCCACAAAGGGAAGGAAAGCAGGCAGGGATGCAGCCAGGATATAATGAAAGATGTGGGTCAGACTGGGGCTAAAGACACTTAGAATCCATCAAAATGTTCCGTTTTCCAGATCAGCCAGTCGTGGTTTAGAACGGTACCATTTAGCGAAATGAACCAGGAATACTGGAATGGAAGAGGGGTGACGTTTGAAAGTTAAAATGTGGTTAATTACCCTAGAAATATGACTGGAGCGGATCCAGACATCTCTAGGGTAGGCAGGAGTGTGATTTAAAGAGGAAATAATTTAATAATAATAATTTAGAAAATTATTTCCTGTATGGTTTAACCTACTTCAGCGGTGCCATGGTCAGGGCTGAGGTACGGACCACGAAATTTTGGGATAGTTTTAATGTGTTCCAATTTAACGTAATTGAGATACGGTTATTTGAAAAGTAAAACAACATTTTAAGCTCATGTGTCCACCATCCTGCTCACAAGCAGGATGGAGAGAGTGGATAAAGTGTCGACAATCGACCAGAGTGAGCCTCGAACCACCGATCTCGTGATTGGAAGACCGAAACGACATCGCTGCGACAACTGCTTTCAATTGTAGCTTAAACGATGTGTAGCTAATAAATACTATTTAAGTTGCCATGAATTTTAAAGGGGAGGAGCGGGCGCTAGGCACGATCTTAAAATCCAGAAATTTCAGAAATGAGGGACACCATGGAGCTATATAGCTCCATGGTGACACCTATCAAACATTTAAGTATACTTTTTAAACTTTTCAAAATGTAATAAATTAACGAAATTAAGAAATACTGTGTTGTCAAATGAAGGTAATGAGAATATCTTAACAATTAATAGTCATATAAACTTGATTTTTGTGCCAAATTGTTCAGGATATGCATGTTTCTATGTGTTAATGCAAACATTTTCTTTAAATTGGCCGCAAAGATAAAGATGCATGGTATTAGTTCACAGAATCAAACAAAAGCATCATGTGCTACAGTATAATATTCAACGGAACTGTACGAAATAGTAACTCTAAAATATTGCTTTTTGTGAACCGAAATATGTAAGAAAATGTTTACATCATTGTGTGATTGGCAAAAAAAAAACATCTCCGGTGGGACTCGAACCCACAACCTTTGAATAACGTCAGTTAAAACCATAGAAGTCCAACGCGCTATCCATTGCGCCACGGAGACAGCTGAAACACGTTAATTATTTTTAATATTTGGATGTAATAATTTGGGTTAGTTATTAATTTAACTTAGCATTAACTAGTATAAACGATGTCTAGCTATCTGTAACTACGGTACTTCGCTAAAAGAATTATACAAATGAGGGTCGCCTCCCTCAACGCATTCGTAGAAATTGATTTGGTTAACAGGCCCGTAGCCAGGAAATTTAAAGGGGAGGGTTGAGCGCTAGGCAGGATCTAAAATTCCAGAAATTTCAGAAATGACTGGACACCTAATAGATGATCGGAAATGACAACCTTCAACCATTTAAGTATACTTTTCAAAGTGTAATAAATTAACGAAATTAAAGAATACTGTGTCACCATTTGAATGTAATGAGAATATATCTTAGCAATTAATGGTCATATAAACTTCATTTTTTGCCGAATTGTTCAGAATACAGTGTACATATTTCTGCTCTAATGCAAACATTTTCTGTAAAATGGCCGCCAAGATAAACATGCATGGTGTTAGTTCATAGAATCAAACAAAATCTTCATGTGCCACAGTATATTCAACGGAACTGTACGAAGTACCGAAATATGTAACAAAATGTTTACATCATTGTGTGATTGGAGAAAAAAGAAACATCTCAGGTGGGACTCGAACCCACAACTTTTGAATAACGTCAGTTCAAACCACAGAAGTCCAACGCACTATCCGTTGCGTCACAGAGACAGTTGAACCGCGTTAGTTATTTTTAATATTTTGAAGTGATAATTTGGGTAGTTAATAATTTAACTTAAGTATTAACTAGTAAAAACGATAGCTATAAGCCTAGTTATACTATTTACTGTACATACCGTAACTACCATTCGCTAAAAGAGCTATACAAATGAGGGTCGCCTCCCTCAACGCATTTGTAGAATTTGATTTGGTTAACAGGCCCATAGCCAGGAATTTTTAAAAGGGGAAGGGGTCGCTTGGCAGGATCAAACAATCCAGAAATTTTAAAAATGAGACATGCTCGTGAAGTGATGAGATGAGGTGCAAATTTGTAGAATATTGCACCTCTAGATGCCCAGAAATTGGATTCTTATGAACATTTTAAAAGGGTTTTTAATTTAACGAAATTGAAATATGACATGATTCAAAGAAAAAGGAACACATGCAAAAAGTGTCACATTTTATTGTTTAAACGGGTGTTCGCAGGGCGTGGTCGAATATAGAAGTGTTGGAAAAGTAGAGCTCATTTTCTCTAAAGGTTGGAGAGTGTAGGGTGTTCTTGGTCGCACAATTTGTATGTTTATGCTAATTTATTTTTCAACCTTCGAAGGGGAAGAGTCGAGCACCTTAAGAACCTACTCTGGATACGTACCACTGCAGGTGAAGGTGTTATTCTGGGACATGTATCAAAACGCGAGCAATTGCAGTACAGTCAACTGGATTTTAAGAAAATATTAACACTGAAATATTGTTTTCGGTGAACCGAGACACGGAAATATGTGTGACTAAAAAAATACACATCTCCGGTGGGACTCGAACCCACAACCTTTGAATAACATCAGTTCAAACCATAGAAGTCCAACGCGCTATCCATTGCGCCACGGAGACAGATGAAACATGTTAGTTATTTATAAAATTTGGATGTAATACTAGTAATTTGGATACGGGTTAATAATTTATCTAGATATCCACTATTACCTTAAACGATGTCTACCTAAGTAATTATATAATTCACCGTACGCTACATACTGTAACTACTTTGCTAAAAGAAATACCAATGAGAGTCGCCTCCCTCAACACATAATTTGGTTATCAGGCACGTAACCAGGAATTTTAAGGTGAGGTGTGGTCGCTATAGTCAGGATCTAAAAATTCAGAAATTTTAGAAATGAGAGTCACCTCTAGATGCTCGGAAATGACAACCTTTAACCATTTAAGTATACTTTTTCAAAGTGTAATAAATGAAAGAAATTAAGGAATACCGTGTCATCACACTTGGGAGTAATGAGAATATATCTTGGCAAATAAAGGTAATGTAAACTTCATTTTTGTGTCAAATTGTTAAGAATATACATGTTTTTATATGGTCTAAGGCAAAAATTGTCTTCAAAATGCCCGCAAAGATAAAAATGCATGGTATTAGTTTACAGAATCAAACAAAATCTTGATGCGGCCTAGTATATTCAACGGAATTGTATGGAATAACACCAAATTACTGCTTTTGGTGAACCAAACATGTAACAAAATGTTTACATCAATGTGTGGTTGGGGAAAAAATAACACATCTCCGGTGGGACTCGAACCCACAACCTTTGAATAACATCAGTTCAAACCTTAGAAGTCCAACGCGCTATCCATTGCGCCACGGAGACAGATGAAACATGTTAGTTATTTCTAATATTT
>JAOTQE010052894.1:0-20606 GCA_025631205.1 Nesometra sesokonis
GGTAACCAAATGTGATCACTTATCACATTACTCATTTATAGGATTAAGGTCTACACAAAGGCCATTGAAAAAGATAATAATTAATGGAATCAAAATGACACATGTCACACGTGAAATGGCTTATAGCCTGAGTAATTATCCACGCGGAGACGATCTACAACCTACTAGAATAGCAACGGGGAAATATAAAAAGCAATCGCCTAGGCCTAGCTTAAAAGAGATCAGTACCCTTTTTATACTCGAGAATAAATTTAAGGAGTTGTTTATTGTTTTAGACATAAAAACTGGTAAATTTCCAGAAAAAAAATTGTTGGGGCAGATTTTGGAAGGAATTGCCCTTTAATGCAATAAACCAGTGGGTAATTAATTCCAATTACTTTACATTTCTTGGAAATATAAGGTAAAAATTACCAAACTCTCTAAGGGAATTGTACGCGTAATGTAAGAAAACTATACCCTATAGATTGGTGATATAATTGCTTTCTAAATTCGAGGTCCTGGATTTAACCCCGCATCCGCAGATACTCACAAATTTTGGACATGGCGGTTATGGTTGGCACGGCGGTCAGGGTTGGCACGGCGGTAATGGTTTGTACGGCGGTAAGGGTTAAGAAGGGCTGCAACGGCGGATCAGGGTTGGCACGGGTTGGCCTCTATTTATCATGACCTTAGTTCGGCGATAAGTGTTTGCACGGCGGATCAGGATTGTGTAGGATTGTCACGGCGAATCAAGGTTGGCACTGGAGTTTAAGTTATTCTTAGGCCAATATTTATCATGAGTTAAGCCATGAAACAAACATTACGTAGCAAAATTGGATTCACTTAGGACTAAACATGATAATGCTATAATAATGTTGATCTACAAGTCTACATAGTTGTTCTGTATGTAATTAGGTCAAAGCATGTTTTATAGCATAGCCTGCGGTACCAAAGCTTGGAGTACATTCTCTTTTACATAAAAGAAACCAGAATAATGTTTATTTCATGTTGTTTCGTATAATAAATTATGTGTATGTAGGCCTACGCAGCTCATCGTGACAACTGCTACAGTTTTTTATGCATAATTAACACAATCAACGGTCATGGTTGGCACGGCGGTAAGGGTTTGCACGGCGGATCAGGGTTGAGTAGGATTGCACGGCGGACCAGGGTTGTCACGGAAGTTTTAAGTTATGCTTAGGTATCGGGTGCCCCCCTCAAAAAAACGTCACTTATTTCAAACTTCATTAGCTCTGGTGTTTTTACAGGTACAAGGCTGAATATTTGGCAATATGTCCATTAGGTTTTTGTCTTTAAATGCTGAAAATGACAATGTTCTGTCTTTGGTACTTTTGTCACATTGAAAAAGATGAAATGTGAAGTCAAAAAATGAAGCGACAGTGTCAATGATGCAGGTGTCACGTATGGCACAGTGCTAAAATCCCCCTGACTGCGGAGGTCTTACCCTGACCACATTATATGCTTAAACAAAAAAAAATGTATAGACGAACTGAAGGAAACAATGGCCAGGGGCTAGGGAAAATCTATGGATGAGGTTAGGCACTGCATTTCTTCATGAAAAGAGAGACTTTTACATCTAGATGAACGACACAAAAAGCATTTGGTGTGATTAGTAAAGGAAGTTAAATATTCTTTCATTCCGGTACGTCAGTTTTCCACATGCGTTTTTAAAATTTCCACCGTGACGAAACGGTTCAACCTAAGATCTTTGAACTTCGCCAATGTATACGCAATTGTGTATGTATGAAGATTTTTAAGAAGCTAGTTTATTGCATATGGGAGTAAGAGAGGTTTAAATTTAGTGAGGTTTTTTTTGGCCACCCGATATTTATCATGACTTAAGTTCGCCGATAAGGGTTTGCACGGCAGATCAGGATTGAGTAGGATTGCCACGGCGGATCAGGGTTGGCACGAGAGTTTTAAGTTATTCTTAGGCCATAGGATATATATTTATCATGACTTAAGTCATGTAACAAACACTACGTAGCATACTTCAAAATTGGTTTCACTTAGGACTAAATATGATAATTTTTTTAAAGTTTTTTTTTATTTCGTGTCACATCCAACAACAAGTTAACTCGCCACTTACAGGATGAGAACTACGCCATGCTTTCTAAACCAAGTCTCGTTATGAGGCTTAGGGAGTGGCGTTGTTATGTCGTGGGAACCAACCTAGCGTTCAGCCAGTTTTGAACCCAGTACCTCGGGATTGGAAGGCAAGCATGCTAACCACCAAGCCACTCAAATGTTATAATAATGTTGATCTAGTCTACATAGTTGTTCTGTATGTAATTAGGTCAAAGCATGTTTTATCGCATATAGCCTGCGGTACCAAAGCTTGGAGTACATTCTCTTTTACATAAAATAAACCAGAATAATGTTTATTTAATGTTGTTTCATATAATAAATTGTGTGTATGTAGGCCTACGCAGCTCATCGTCGCTACTGGTACAGTTTGTTACGCATAATTAACACAATCAACGGTCAGGGTTGGCACAGCGGTAAGGGTTTGCACGGCAGATCAGGATTGAGGATTGCCACGGCGGATCAGGGTTGGCACGGGAATTTTAATTTATGCTTAGGCCACTAGGATATATATTTATCATGACTTAAGTTCAGCGATAAGGGTTTGCACGGCGGATCATGGTTGAGTAGGATTACCACGGCGGACCAGGGTTGGCACGGGAGTTTTAAGTTATTCTTAGGCCACTAGGATATATATTTATCATGACTTATGTTCGGCGATGAGGGTTTGCACGGCGGATCAGGATTGAGTAGGATTACCAAGGCGAATCAGGGTTGGCACGGGAGTTTTAAGTTATTCTTAGGCCACTAGGATTTGTATTTATCATGAGTTAAGCCATGTAACAAACATTACGCAGCATACTTCAAAATTGGATTCACTTAGGAGTAAACATGATAATGTTATAATAATGTCTACATTGTTGTTCTGTATGTAATTAGGTCAAAGTAAGTTTTATCGCATAGCCTGCGGTACCAAAGCTTGAAGTACATTCTCTTTTACATAAAAGAAACTAGAATAATGTTTATTTCATGTTGTTTCATATAATAAACTATGTGTATGTAGGCCTACGCAGCTCATCGTGGCTACTGCTACAGTTTGTTACGCGTAAGTAACACGATCAACGGTCAGGGTTGGCACGGCGGTAAGGGTTTGCACAGCGGATCAAGGTTGAGTAGGATTGCCACGGCGAATCAGGGTTGGCACGGGAGTTTTAAGAGGCCACTAGGTTATATATTTATCATGACTTGAGTTCGGCGATAAGGGTTTGCACGGCAGATCAGGATTGGGAAGGATTAACACGGCGGATCAGGGTTGGCACGGGAGTTTTAAATTATGCCTAGGCCACTAGGATAATATATCTCTCATGACTTAAGTCATGTAACAAACAGTACGTAGCACACTTCAAAATTGGATTCACTTAGGACTAAACATGATAATTTTATAATAATGTTGATCTACAAGTCTACATAGTTGTTATGTAATTAGGTCAAAGCATGTTTTATCACATAGCCTGCGGTACCAAAGCTTTGAGTACTTTCCCTTTTACATAAAAAAAAACAGAATAATGTTTATTTCATGTTGTTTCATATAATAAATTATGTGTATGTAGGCCTCCGCAGCTCATTGTGGCTACTGCTACAGTATGCTACGCATAATTAACACGATCAAAGGTTTCCGACGTCGAGTAGTTAAAGGCGAATAACATGATCTATACATGTTTAAAGTGTAATGGTTCCTCGTTTTGAAACTGTGGTTACGTGATAACTCAAACTATTATGAACATTCTAATTTATTTATCACAATGTTCATTTGATTGGAATACCATTCACGCTGTAGAAAGGTCACATTCCTCAATACAGCTATTAATGTTATTTAGGCCAATCTATTTCTTGTCTCCTTACAGCGTTTAATTGTTAAAACGTCACATGAACGGCTCTATGAATCATTGATTACAATCGGAATGATTTATTTTATGAAAATCATTATAGATTATATTTAGAGTAGCATTTCATTACGTC
Organism: Nesometra sesokonis; assembly: GCA_025631205.1. Lineage (NCBI taxonomy): Eukaryota > Metazoa > Echinodermata > Crinoidea > Comatulida > Antedonidae > Nesometra > Nesometra sesokonis. Next base: position 4,045 of record JAOTQE010052894.1, read on the forward strand.
AAGTGATACAGCTTATGAATCAATATGACCATAAGACTGCTTTGTATTAATATCAACGCATGTTAGTTAATCCTTCAATATTAAAAGTTCTGTTCCGCGGCTTTTTTCCCGAAGACTTTCAAAAAATCAGATCGGACGCCCCATTACAGAACGCTTTTTACCAACAAGTTAACTGATTATTATCAGGTGTGGGTTCAAGATTTGGTTGGGGAGGGAGCATAACCCTCAGTTACCTGGTAGAATATTATCCGTACCTAAAACGAAATAAACACGTATGCCACTTTTCACGATTAGAAAGTATCAATTTGATGAAAAAGTAAAACTTTTGAAAGGGTATCAACTGATCAAATACTCACCGTTTCTTTTTTTTATGAGGTTTTAAGAACAGCAAACAATTCATAAAAATGTACCGCCGCAGTAGATGGAAATGCTCTCTTATTATTAAGACATTCTATCCAGGATGTTACGAATCCTAAGACTACGAAACCTAAGACCCCCTAAGACCTAAGACTACAAATTCTAAGACCTAAGACCCTCCATTACCGTCAAAAATAATCAGAATTGTTTCAAAACTTCATCACGAGTTGCCTACAACATCATACTTCCCTAACAGTAGTTAGTAGTTAACAATATTAACAAAAACAGCTCGTTATTACCATGTTGAGTGTCACATCTTGACCCCATATTAAACATCCAAGCTGACCTCGCATCGAGAGCGATGAAAGCAGGCCTAGCCTAGGCGTACGGTGTAGCCTAGTTTGGTAAAGAATTGCTTTAAAATAGTCACAAAGGGAATTCTTTAACTACTGTTAGGGACATGTGATGTTGTAGGCAACTCGTGATGAAGTTTTGAAACAACTCTGATTATTTTTGACGGTAAGGGAGGGTCTTAGGTCTTAGAATTCGTAGTCTTAGGTCTTAGGGGGTCTTAGGTTTCGTAGTCTTAGGTTTCGTGACACCCCTTCTATCCATTAGCTTCCGATCGCGTTCTTTTTCTAATCTACCGTTTACATTATAAGTGGCATATTTCGCAAATTAATTAATATTTAACAATTCTGTCAAATATATTTTATCTGTTCATTTAAATATAAGCCTATGTCTGCCAGGTTTAAGCGATATTATCCAATTATTTTGTGCATATTCATTGCTATAAACTGAAATCGGTCGATAGTATTAGTCGGACATTGAAATGCAGATGTCTATTTTCTACACTGTATTTTAGTTTGGTCTCTATGAATATTAAAGGTTGAAGCTTCCAAAGTGTTGCCATGTGGTGACATCTGTATGCATACTTTTTTGGACTTTGTCGAGGCTCCCTCAGCGCTATGATCTCACTCTGTTCTTTTAGTGTGGGGAAGTCATAGATTTATTATTTACGGCTAGACGGAACTTCCACACAATACATGGCCCCAAAGTGCAGTCCTATGTAAGGCCTACTATTCTGGAATCCAACCAATCAAATCGTTTTACGTTCTAACTCCGTTGCCACGTCGAAATTACGCCCCAATCTTTCATAAAAATCTCAAATTTATCAATTAATTCAATAAATATAAAGACATTGACAACATAAAATATATGTAAAATATGTAAATAATTTGTATGAAAAAAGAATGTTAGAAATACATTAATTAAAACAGTTATTATTATTTAACTTACATGTTTGTGACGAAGGCTGATGAAATCAAGGCGCCTATGGGACTGCAATTCTACAGTGTTAAGTTCACCATATAACCGTAACTCTCTGGGGAAGTTTATAAAAAAAAACATGCCTACTATCTTCTTACTAGGAATCTTACTGAAATGAAAACCTCTATGTGGATTCTTCAAAACTCTCCCCACAAAAGTCATGTATTCTCATCTAAGCATTAGGGCAGGGAGACACCAGATTATCCGATTTTCGTGGTGTATCGTGCTATATTGATACTGTGTGGACGTATCATTGAAGTGTGCAGAATGCAATTCGTTGTCATACAGACTGTTGTCTCTGCTCTGGGCCTGTATGTATTCTGCTTTAAAGCAGAATACATGTTACCATGATAATTACAAAGTTTACGTGTGGCGAATTGTATCCGGCATAAGGTTGCAGTATCGGAATTCATGTATTGATACAGTACGTGAAGCGTGTCTGATGCTGTAGGCATCCTTTTAGAAAAATAATTCTGTTGGCAGATAATGGTAGTAACAAGGTAGATAAAGGTAGTTAAAATCTATAAAAAAAATATAAAAAGTACTATATCAAGGGATACTACCAAGGATATGGTCAGCAGTCCTCTACAAGTATACTTAGGAAAATACAGTCATTGGTTAGAATAACCCTTAACGCGTTAATAACATCAACAGACAGGGAAATTATATAATGCCTTACTAGGTAGTTCTCTGTTGTGCTAGGTAGATCTCCCTAGTAATTTAACATGGTAGATCTACCTAGTCAAAGGGTGTTATTTTTTTCAAAGGGCACATAAACAAGCAGTAAATATCCGCGCTAGTAAGATGTCCATTTAGTTCAATGGCATAATATACTGGTTTTTACACTGGTTTAGTGGTACCATGGGTCCAAAACACGAGCGTGTTTAGGTCTCGGAGGAACCATGCAAGCTTGTTGTTTGTTTGTAGTATTTAGATCCGGGACAGGATCGTGTTTATGTAGCACTTTCCTACTTGTTTATTCACAAAATTACCTTCAACGATTTCAGTGAAACATCCTCGAGTCATCTGTCTATTATCTACAGTTATTTCCAATTTCCATCCGATAATGATTTCTTGAATATCGACTTTGATATTATTATAAATGACCACAAGTTGAATATTGACTCTACAAGCGACTCTTATACTTAGCATTTACGAATCAATATTTTGACCGTTGTAGCTTTTAATATTCATTGGTAGTTTAATAAAACACTTGATTTGTTAACACATTAAAGATTAGAATTTGAAACCTTACAAATAATAGTCACCAACGTAAACCTAACTAATAAACAGTCCAGATAGATAAGCCTATAGACCTTTCCGGAAATTCCAATACCGGTTGAGGGCGCCATGCTGATGAGGGTAAGAAATTGTCTTGGCCTAATCAAGGAGGTTTTATAGTGTTCACTATAAAACCTCCTTGGCCTAATTAAGGTATGGTGTGCAATAGGATTCTGAGGAAACGACCCAAAATATTTGTTAATTAAAATTCCAAAAAAATGAGCACGAACGCTGAGCCTACCAAGGCTTTTAAGTAACAAATATTTTGTAGTTTTTGTAGTTTTCTCAAAATTGTTTTACAAATCATAGATTAACGCCAAAAGGATTTCTAACCCGCGTCGACGTGGCGCCCTCAATCTGTAGTTGAATTTCCGGAAAGGTCATTTCATGAGTAGGACCTATTATATAAAAATGGGTGAAAACAATATGACTCCTGTAAAAACAATATGGCTGAGGTAAAAATACATGATAAAATATTTGATGCCCTTATAATAAATGAAAACAATGGCAGGTAATAAGAGCAGTCAAAACAATACAATGTCAGTGAAACTACGAAGAGACAAATCCTTTTGCGCGCGTACAAAAAACGCACGTAATTACTGCACGGGCGCGTTTTGCATCTTTTAACATGCCTTTTTGTAAACACGCATAACAGTTTGTTCATGTTATGATGTTACTGAAGGCATTGAATATGTTATGCTTATTTTTTATTTTATCAGCCAATAATATGCGAGGCCATTATTGTATTTCGTGAATATAGCCGCTTTGCCGTTTTTGCCTGGATGTTCATCGAAGGGTACTATCTTAACGGTTTGATCTCAGCAGCCGTCTTTGGAAGTCCAAAGTTCATACTCTACTACATATTTGGTTGGAGTAAGTATCAATATTATCATCGTCATCGTGATCATCATCAAAATTCATCTTCATCAAAATTCATCTTCATCGTCGTCGTCGTCGTCATCATCATCATCATCATCATCATCATCATCATCATCATCATTATCATCAAAATTAATCATCGTCGTGGTCGTGGTCGTCCTCGTCGACGACGGACATCGTCGTCATTATCATCACTATCATCACCATATGAATTATGATTTTCATTATAGAACGACTGAAATGTTGAAACAAACAGTAATCAATCGAATGATTCAAAGATATCCAGCAGGCCTCATCCAACCAGACTATACCAAGGCAATTCAACTGTTGAATTGCCTGAACTAGGCCTATATTACAGAATTGAATCGTCGATTGCTATTTTGTCGATTATTGTTTTACTCATCATAACGTTAAACCCCATTGTTTTTTATTTCTTACAGCTTCGCCTTTACCGTTTATATCTCTGTGGATAATATTCATGTCAAAAAATAATTTCGAGTAAGTTCACTAAAAATAGTTTGTTTTTATGAATTCCTAATTTGTTGTCGCGAAGAAAAGAAGGTTTATACAAAGATTATCATTTGATCAACTATTGAGAATAGGCAACATAGATATTATAATATGGCCTATTTATAACCTATACAAGTGTTATACACAAGGGTACATAACGGCGCCAATAAAACACTTCAGTTTACACAGAAATGGATTTTCTTATTGGGAATAACGACGACAAAACAGGAAAATAACGGGAATAAAAGTAAATCATAGAAAAACGAATATAGGCTTATTCATAATTTGTCACTATACTACACATAATTTATTTTCACATTCAATATTTAAAAGGAGATTTTTTTTTAAAAAAACCCGAAAGAACACCCTTATATTTTATGTTGGAATATATGACTCTCTGATTCTCTTCCCATGATATTATAGTTATTTTCCTTCGAAGCGGGTGCTCATTTCTGCTAAAGATGGTGCTTCGGGACCCAATCTTTATTTTTATGTTTGTTATCTTTAATTTTATTTTTTGTATATCTGAAAGGGGTAATTGAGCACCCTGAACACTCCCTCCCCGGATACCCCACTAATGAAGTATCAGAAGATCATTGAGGGAGGATTTTCGGCTCCTTTCTTTCTACGTCGCCCTTTACTCCTCGCTAATATGTTCATTGATTCATTGGCTTTGAACTTTTTTTATACTGTTCTGTTCAACAGTTAGATCAGTAGTATATTTGAGGCAAGGCATGGAAAACCACCAAGTTGTCGGAAAATTGGAAAATGGAGTTTATGCTGTAGCCTAAGTGTATTATGCTCATTATAAGCTATAAAATGAGGGGTCAATTATTAAAATTGAGCAACTTCAAATAAAGTTATTGAACAAAATAGGCCAAATTTTCCTTTGTATTTCTTTGTATTTCCTGTTGTTTATTTGCTTATTTCTCAATAACTTTCTGTGCAACAACTTGGTGGTTTTGCCATGCCTTGCCTCATTTTATAACCTGTGATTAAATGCAAGTGTTGATTACATTCTCTTTCAGTACTATGCAGAAAGTAATATTGTTTTAAAGCCACCAAGCGCCTTATAAATTTTTGTGACCAATTTCTGTACTTCGCGACCGTTTTTCGTTGAAGCAAACTAAAATCCGCCGCTTTTGAGAGGCATACTGACAACAAACGATTGGAACAGTTTGCTTCGACGAGTGTTTAAGTAGGCCTGAATCAGTCAATTATTATTCATTTTTTTTTTAAATTATATTTTTTAGTTGTTGGCATGGTTACGATAAATCAAATTACTATTTCATTATTGAAGTTCCACGGCTTATCCTGTTAACGGTAAGTAAAATCATCGATCAAATAAATCCACACACAACACGCTTAAAATCTGGAGAAACAAATACAAATATGTTATTATCTGTTCAGATTACAATGTTGTTTCTGATACATCACACATTGATAGTCACATATCAAAATTTTAGGCATTGTTGTGTTTTTTTTTACAGTTTATAATTTGCACGTGTCATTTAAGAGCATTAACAGCCCAATTTTACTAACAATTGTTGACTTTGCCCATAATCGCTCAGTCCATCCCCAATAATGTACTAGATCCCGCTTATTATATCACATTATTTGAAATCACACGAATTGGTAACCATGCGGGCGTAGACGGTAACTGGCATCGTTACTAAATTACACGAGTTGGTAACCATGCGGACGTAAACGGCGACAATTGGCAATGTCTCTTCCATCAAAACCCAATGGGCCTAAATCCAGTCTCTCATTTAATTTAACAAAATTTATATACCCATATATGGTCATGATTTATCCATTTATGGTAATGATGTGATGTCATCGTGACCATATACAGGTATATCAGATTTTTTTGTCAAAGATAATTTGAGTCTGGATTGAGCATTAGCCATTCTTGAGCTCGATAACTACAACGTTATTTGATTTCATTCTATCCAATCAGAGTCTGTTTTCAGTATAATAAGCCAGCAGTCTAAAAGTACAATCTAATATTCCCAACAAATTTACAATCATAATAATAACAGATTATGCCATTACCTTTATTATTGTAATAATACTTTGAAGGTATTAGAATTAAGTAGTGTCTTTATCTTTATATTACAGATTAACATTATTCTTCTCATCAATATCATCCGGGTTCTTGTTACAAAGTTACGCCAGAACAACTCAGGAGAAAGCCAGCTTGTACGGTGAGTTTCTCTAATAAACTTCGATAGTTGCTTGCAAGTTCAGATTTATTAGCACTTAGCCACTGTAGGCTTAGGCCTAGGTTTAGAATACGTCTTTAAAAAATATCCATGTCATTCTAACGCAGATTATTAGTAACAAACCTTAACAACAATTCTTGTAGTCTTATGACTATTACGCTTTTGTTACAAGTAACTCAGTAATCAACCGTTGTCAACTGTGCAAAATATCAAATTTAAACCCCTTTTCGTGGCAGTGCCGTAGCCAGCATGAGGTAGACGAGGCGGTCGCCTCGTCTGAAATTTGGCAACATTTGGCTTTTTTTAAATGGGGTCTCACCCTCTAACCTCCAGCAGAGGGTTCAAGTCTCTGGAATCTTACGTGACCCCAGAATTCGCCTCGTCTGTTTTTCAACTCTGGCTACGGCGCTGACCGTGGATCTAGACTAGTTGTGCGTTCGCAATCGGATCACAATTCTGCTTACCGTGTACACACATTCAGTTTCTCGTGGTAACTGCGACCTGGGGGTTGGGTATTACTGGCGTGCGGTTTAATACTACATAATATTATTGAACCGTTTAAACAGCATAATTGAATGATAATTAGAAAATCTTTTGCAAAGAGCAATATACTGCACTGCGAGACACACAGACCGAAAGATAGAGATACATGCATGGATGAAAAGCTAATGTAGAAACGCTTTTCCGTTTCTGAAACCAATAAAAGGTCTACATGCCTAATTTCACAGTGTATTAATTACAGTTGTCTTTGAAATGTTAAATGGCATCAGCTACTTAGTTTCATCATACTAATTTCTTCATACTATAAACAGAGTTTGAATACTAATGAGAAATATTTATAATTTCTTCATTTGTTAATTATTCTTCGTTTTTTGGCCTGCCTATATAAGGCTAGTCATGGCTAACTCACCAAGTGGAGAAATAAGCAAATAAACAGCAGGAAATATAATCAAATACAAAGGAAATCTGTGTCTATTTTGTCAAATAACTTCAGTTATAGATGTCCGATTGTGATAATTGACCCTCATTTTAAAGCTTGCCAAAAGTGTAAAAAGGTTTTAACAATAACTTAATTTTCATTTTTCCTACAACTTGGTGATTTTGCTGTGTGCTGTCTCATATAGCAATGCTCTGATGAGACTGGTTTTATTCTGTATTTCGGTCGGTGGCGGTGGCGGCCGTTGTGGTGGATTTGTTGGACAAAGTTTATTACCACACAGGGCCGGCGGAAACATCAAAAAGTGATCAGGAAAAGTTGGAGAGTTCACATATTACATTGTTTTTACATTTGTCAAAATTTGATCCGGCAAAGGCCTGACCAACCGGCAGTTTCCGCCGTCCTTGCCACGATAGCTAAAATTCTGTTTGTCTGAATGGTTTTAAACTTTGCAAACTGCAAGATTAAGACAAAGAGGATGACACTGGTTTAATTATTTTTTGAAAAATCCGCAGCAGAGGGTCACAATCAGCGCTCAGTTCTCTGAGTGGCTACCTGTATTATCAGTTGTACCACAGGGGTCGATCCAGGGCCCTTTGTTTACTTATAAATGAGGCTAGTATTGGCAAGACCACCAAGTTGTCGCACAGGAAGGTATTGAGAAAGAAACAATTAAACAACAGGGAATATAAACAAATACAAAGGAAATTTGTGCAAATTTTGTCCAATAACTTCAATATGTCCGATTTTGATAATTGACACCTCATATTAAAGCTTGCGAAAAGCGAAATATGGTTTTAACAGTATACTCAATATTCAATTTTCCTACAACATGGTGGTTTTGCCATGTCATGCCTCAAATGATCTTCCGTTACATTTAAAATATTTAGTTTTATTTGCTGATCACTTAAATTATTTAAAGTTATTTCGTCACCACCTGATAACTAAATGTGAGAAATTGTAAATGTACGTCAATTACTCTTAAGAAAAAGCTAATTTTGTTCCGCTATATTTTAAATATGCATGATCTTGAGCTGGTTCTGTTCATAAAGATTTAGGTATATCGATAGTAAGTTGAATTTTTGTTTTCATGTTAAATGTGTTGTGTCAAATGCTAGTAGCATACTGGGCATAATTTTGAGGAATTGTTTGTTCATAAATGACGGACATGCTTTGGTATATTGGTATAAAATAATTGTTAGTCCACATCTAGAGTATTGTTTTGTCATTGTGAAGACTTGTCCTACTCTTAATTTAGATTCATTATATAAGCGTAGACTTATTTTTGATATAGTATTTCTTTATAAATGTATAAATTCAATTCTATTTGACTGTGACTTGATATATTTGTTTAAATTAAACATTCCTGGTCGTAATCGTTCAAGAAACCTGTTTTTTGTACCTTTTTGAACGAGTAGACGTTACAAAGAGGTTTATTTCAAAGATTAGCTGTTACTTTAAATGTTGACAATATAGATATATTTTATGATAGTTTACCTGTGTTTAAATATAAAATTTTGCCTTCTTCTTCCTCTACTTCTTTTTCCTTCATTTCGACCATTCAGAGCCAGATTTTCTAGACCTTCTTTTCTCATAACATGCCCCATAAACCTTAGTTGCCGTATTCTTATATCATATACCAGTTTTCCTTCCAACCCAGCTCTTAATAATCTTGCGAATATGAATCGGTAAAACTTTAAAATAGATCGTTTCTTCATCAATAGATAAGGTATACAAGAGAGTTAGATATAATGCATACGCCACGTATTGAAATACTATCATTCTGTGATTCAATATGTCGAAATAAATTATATCACATTATAAATATGTCATACCATTCATGATGACGACATAATTTATGTCAAAATATTGATTCCCACACAATAGGGTGTATTTCAATACTTGGGAGTAAGCATTAACTTTCTTCTAAGTTATGATCAGTGATATGTTTTCTATAGGTACATAAATAATACTGATCAGTTACCATCTAAAAAAACTTACCGGAAATATAGGCCTATAATAAATCATTCCTCGGAAATAAGGTTATACAATATAAAATATCGTTCTATTAAAAAACAACAGCACGAAGTTAGATTTAACAATTGATGAACAATAGCAAACATAACAGCAAAACGTGTTGTTATGGCAACAACTGGGGGCTAGAAACACCTATAACCTTAGTGATATCCATGAACGTTTCGGTAAAAACCTTTCAAGAACACAATCAGTTTTTGAGTGTGAATAACCGTACTGTCGTTTAGTCGGAAATATAAGCTTAAGGGACAGAACAGAACATCCAGATTTGTTCTTTATTAAAGATGTTTATATTTCCGATCGATTGACAGGTATACCGGGGTGCGATATTATACATCGTCTTTATACGATCTTAGCTGTGGAACGTCAAAGTGGCGTTCAGCAGTCTTAACTCGACGGGTTTCCTGTATTAGCGTGTCTTCATCTAGTACATCGTCCCTTATGCTACTTTCTATAGTAGTCTCAGATTCAAACAAACAACATGCCGATTAATTCAATCATTGTTATTTTAGATTTCAATTATGCCTGAATTTTCTCGTGTCACAAATGCAATATTTAGTCTGCCCAAAATTGGAAGAAGGTATTGAGCAAAACGCGTTATTTTGTTTTATGTATACTTGACGTGGATACAATATATAAATATCATATTAATTTAATATTTCTTTGCATTTTTGTGATATATGATCAATTCACATGATAGATTACATCAATAGCATGCCCTAGAACCGAAAACTTCAAAATCTCAAAAATTGGATAAAATGCTTCGATTTTTTCTGTTCACGGCAGTGGTCAGATTGATATTTATTATTAAATATAATATTACACTCTAAATATACATCACCCGCCTCTCATTATTGAATAATCATAAATTAAACTCGTTTCTTACCATGGAACCTGGAAAAGAACTCCAGGGGCATTAAAGGGGCCTTCCTTCCAAAATCCACCAAAAAATGTATTTTTTTGAAAATTTGAAACACGATTAGTTACCTGCATACTTTTAAGTTTTATTCTTGAATAGAAAAAGGGTAATGATTATCGAATTCTTTTAGGCTAGGTCTAGACGATTTCTTAGATAATTCACCGTTGTTAAGGTAATTAGTAGATCGTATCCGTGCGGTGTCGCCCAGGCTATTCTCTCCACAGTACGCGCCGTTTATTTCGACCGTTTCATCTAAAACTCACTTCTGTTGTCAAGCGATAGTTGGCCAATTGAGTAAATTGTTTGACTTGTAACCTGAAATTAAATTCGCACGTTGGTTAATTCTCTTTCGCGACTATAAACATTGTTACATAGTCGCCCTCTTATTATTTTATAGCGCCCTCTATAAAACATTGATTTATAGCGCCCTCATAATTTTCTGAACATCAGAAAAAATCTATTACTTTATTTATTAATCAGACGGGTGCGTATAGAGCTCCGTCGAACCGGAGTTAACAACCAGAAGCCTGTGTTATAAACGGAAGTATTATTAGAGACGTTTATATTTGCCAAGGCTCATAAAATAAAACTGTCGTCGGACTTGTGAATTTAATTACACATTAATGTAATCGCAGCCGTATTTTATATTTATCACCGTGTCAATAATAATGAATGCTAGAAACCAATGATAGTTATTGTAAGAATTGAAGATTTATGCAAGAATATATTTTTCACTCTAAACAAGTTTTTGTTTGCGTTTAAACTGAAATGACATTAACTTTTAAATATCACATCACAATTTTGGCATATTATTTTTCAAATAAATTAAAACAGCATCTTCTATTAGCTTATAATACATTTCCATATTAATTTTAATGTATTGCTTAACTCTCTCACAAAATTCATAGTCTTTGTTTTCTGTATTTTACCTTCCATACTTTTTTAATGTGACACATTAAATTGCCCTAATTGTCTTGTTAATCGATACGTCTTGTCATGTTTGACTTGTTCACTTGTTTTTGCCGTGTCCGTTGTATCTTGTTTTTGTACATTATATTATGTGTGTGTTTATATGTATGTATGTGTTATATATAAAGGGCTGCCTAGCACAAGCTTTTTCTTTTTTGGACGTGCCCCTCCTTATTTTCCTAATTATTTGAAATACTTAAATATCTTGATATCTATAATGTAACATAAAAATGAGAAATAAATGTTATTTTGATTGATTGATTGATTATTCAAGCAAATCCAGGCACGTAATAATCACATGCGATCTTATTGAGAACCGTAATCCTATACGATTTTTTCAGTTTGATATACGAATATATGGTACTTTTAACGTTAAGTTTACTAATTGGGGTTTAAAAAAATATGTAACAATTTTGAGCAGAACTTTTTTTGCCAAAATAATGGGGAGTAGGGCAAAACGGTCATTTTTACTCGACCTTACGCCGGTGTCGATTTGTCGTCGTTCACCTTAAGATTATAATGATACAGATACACATACTGTACTGTATGTCTATTGTATCTTTTAATCCAATATGAAGATCGAAAAAAGTAAACTAAACAACATGGAATATCTACTTCAACAGGAAAGGATGTCAACACATGAAATGGTAGTTAAATTTCCGCAAATTCAGTGACACCACAAATAAAACGTTATATATACAAACCAGTGGACACTCATTGGTTAAACGCTATACGCGCGCGTTTTGCGTCTCTTTACGCGCATTTAAATACACACGGATAATAACAGTTAGCACCTCTTCGTTGTTTCACTGACTGTGTGTACGGTGCTATGGAATAATATCAAATTTGTTAGTTTTATTTTTATTCGATAATTGAAATTGTGGCATTTAGATTTATTAATGGTTAAACAAGTACACGTTAGTGAATTAGAGTAGATAAATCTGTTTTTAAATAACATTAAATGAAATTAGTTAGACGGAGCTCATCATTAGCGGTCCTTTGATGAAACCGCTGACTACCGACTTGGGAAAGTTGTTGACGTTAATCAGTACTGGTATGAAACTGCTGCTGTGGAATGTCGCTGTACATAGAAACTAAAGCGATGCATCTATTGTAATTACTATATTGGTAGCGTAATGGATTTTATGTTAAAATAACCTCGAACATTGTAAGAAATAATTAAAATTTGGAATCACTTATTAAGTGATTCCAAAATTATAATATAGAAAATAAATAAGGTCGTGTTATTGTAAATACAGTAAAAGGTACCTGACTTTTCAATTTTTTGTTTGTGTCGGTTGTGGTTTTTTTTTGGCCTTAGGAAAGGATGCGTCGGGGCACTAAAAATATCACAACTTAACCTATGCTAACGGGGGTGCATCCTCACATATTCCCAGTTAGTAGTAACGGTGTTGCCCCCACATTTCGGCTAACTTGAAGTTTTATTTGATTCTTGTTTAATTTGCTCTATAAATCCATCTAATATCTCTACAAATTTTGTCTATCTTTTCTATAGGAAAGCAATTAAAGCGACAGCAGTTTTAACTCCGTTATTAGGAGTATTCAATCTCATGTACTTGGTCAACCCTGCCAAGGCCACTCAGCCAAAATCACAGATAGTGTTTATCCATTGCATCCTGAAACTACTGCCTGCTTTACAAGGCTTCGTCGTTGCACTTCTCTATTGCTTTCTTAACGGAGAGGTATGTACAACATAATGAAAGTAGAATACAGTTAATCTTGCCTAGGTCGATTCCAAAGCGGCAGTGAAAAAAAAAACTTCGACTTAGAAAAAATCGACTTAGAGATGATTGTTTAATGGATAACACTCCAAAATGGCATTAAAAATATATTTGACTTGGAAAAAATTCGAACTAGGCAAAGTTGACTTAGGCAAGTTTAACTGTAGTAATCTAATGCTCTGTACAGACTATCAAATTATGTCCATGAATTGTTATGATCTGATGTCATCTTGACAATATTTGGCATATCAAGTTTCATAGTCTGGATTGAGCTTAAAGCGTTTTCATATACACTAACCTACTAGGATAGTGAATAAGCCCCGGTATTATACTGCGTGCAAGTTTAAAAAAAAAACAACTTAGGTTGAAATTAGACCACCCCGGATTTGGGACTGACGTATTAATCAAGTGAGCTTATTTGTCTGTGTGAAAACTTTATTTTAAATTTGGGTCATGCGCACCGCATGACCCAAATTTAAAATAAAGTTAAAATAACATTTAACATTTCTATACGGAAGTGGTATAATATGACGTTTTCGATTTCACTCACGACACGAAAGCAACGAAGCAACTGAGTCCAGCATACATTACGCACATGCTCACAAGTCGTATTGTGTTGTGTTCCCTGCCGCAGGACAACGTCACTTCCTGAAATTGCTTCAAACAAAAGTTTTTAAGAGTATCTGTAAGTTACCTAACCAAATTTTACAAAAGTTTATTTTGGATAGGCATACATTTATACTTAGTTATAGTACTGTCAATAACCAACGAAATTAAATAAAGATAATAAGATTGTAAAGTTAAACTAATATGTAATAACATTTATAATAGTTTGCTTCCAACAGTTTTTATGGGCAAAATTGAAATAGAATAAGTCCAGAAGATCTCTACTGTCAAAATTAAATTTAACACAAAATAAACTTAGGATACTCCGACCTTCGAACCTCTTAAAATTATTTATTTAGTTTATTTTCAGTATTTATTTAACAAACCAACAGGGAAAATAAATCGTCATTTACAGGACTGTATACAATAAAACAGAACAAGACGGATTACATTATAAAAATTGATAAAATTGTTAAACTTTAAAATTATTGTGCATACCAACTTGACCAGGAGAAAATGTAACACTGATTAGTAAACTTCCAACCGTCATTTTGATAATAATTAATTTACAAAAAGACGACTGCCGTTAATCGATGATGATAATGATATTCAGATACTTCTATGGCGCAAATTTGAATCATCAAAAGCGCAGTGGACTAGAAGTTGCACAGTCAATAACTTTCTACGCCCCTAATGGTCACGTCATATCTTTCTCGCTACTATATTAGAGCACATCCTTCTGTCCACGGCAGGCCTTGTGTATGGACCAGTACACCGGGGTAACCCCCTACTCGTCTCGAAAGATGTACTGGGTTCTTTAAAGTGCACAAGAGGCATTTTGTACATTGGACCACGGTTTATAGTCCTTATCCGAGAAGCTTTGTTTCCAACACCAGAACCATGGTGCGAGCGGGTCTCGAACCCGTTCTGTTATTAATTATGCATGGTTCACGGTTTCCCTGCTTTAACCGCTCGGCCATACAAGTCACCCAGTTAGTCACATTAAGGAAACAGCTATAAAACCAAGAATATATTTCTTCCGATTATTTTAATACTGTTCTCTGAGTAGTGGACCCAGTTCCTATTTGGGACTCACTTTGCAAAGAATGTTGCGGCATTGAGTCAATGCTGCAAAAAAACGCGTTGCAAAGTGATTCCGAAATCCAAAGTGGTAAAAATATTGTGAAGGGTTATGTGTTAGGTCACAACTAATTGTGAGGTCTCACCACAAAATGAGTCTCATGGTTGGAAAATCAAAAATTGAGTTATCGGTACCTTAGAATATAATGTAAGCTGTAATTTACACTTTAAATGGCATGCATTGGATAAGTAGTTCCAAAAAATTAAGCATTTGAAGTTAAAATAAATAGAAACATGGTTTTGAGAAAATTGCCCATAAACCAATCGAAAACTAAACAATCGTAAGACTTTAAATCTTAGAAAATCTGCCTGAAAGACACTTTCCTGCAGGAAAAATAACCCAAAACGTATATCCATAGTACTCATATTTGAGTAAAACTAAATTTCTCAAAAATTTGACTTCATTCCTATTTGGATGATTATCTCTATCTCATGACACCTACGATGCGACTCATTTTGTGGTGAGACCTCACAATTTTCTGTAGATTAATCCATAGAAAGTTTAATCCCGGAGTTCCCCTTTAAGTGCCATACTCTATTATAATCTTTTGTTTTTCTTGTCTATTTTAAGGTGCTGGCTGTACTACGTAGGAGATGGTCTAGTTGGCGTCTGCGGCGGATCAGTGGTAATACAGTTCGCCGTGCCTCAGCTTCAGTATTCACAACACTCACCGACGTAAGTGGGGTAGCCTTTTTGAGGAATGCACTATTGCACTATCGATTAAACCTCCGTAAATCAAAATCTAAACCATTACACGTGTATTACTCAAATAGTTGTAGCATATGAATAGATTTAGCAACATATATTTCTCTTAAGCCGGGCACTCACTGCGTCGTGTGACGGTCGTACGACGGTCGTGCGACTGTCGTACGACTGTCGTACGACTAAACCGTCGCTTCATGTGTGTGTGCTTGCCAGACGCGATTACAGTCTGATTCGGATTTCCCTGTTGAATCACTATAAAAACCCTGGGCCGACAAGTACAAATCTGTCATCGGTGTGGAAACCACACACATAGAGAGTGGCGGTTTAGTCGTGCGACCGTCGTGCTACCGTCGTGCGACCATCGCACGACGCAGTGAGTGCCCGGATTTACTGTTGACAAAACATTTTAATCGGTATCATCACTTAAATTATCATGATATTCATAATTAAATTTTAGTATCTTAATTATATTCATCGTCATAATAAAGAATCATTATTTCTATAAACAATACTACCAACTAACATTCGGCTAATTATAATCAGAAATTTAAAGCCGTGTAAACGCTTAATTATTTGATTAAAATAGAATGCCCGAGAAGTGAATAGCAGTTCTTGCTAACGCTAGTGTTAAGATATGTTTTCAGAAATAGTATTATATTCGATCGATATAAAATGGAATTCAACTTTGCTCATCTGATGTTAACGCAGGAAAAAAAGATAATTTAAAAACCATAAACTCAATCATTAATTTAATTTGACAGATAATTTAGAATTAGATAAATAGATGTCGGTTTACTTACAGATTCTTCTATTTACCATTATTTTTTTAGGAATTGAATTTTACTTGCATAACCATTAGTCGGTATAATCTTTCGTTTGCATGAATGTTTACCTTTAAAGGGGCATTCCTTCCAAAATTTTGTTTTGA
>JAOTQE010052905.1:0-20605 GCA_025631205.1 Nesometra sesokonis
CTATTTTTTCTGAAATTACACAAAAAACCAATGATTCTGTGTACACAATACCAGACCACAGATCTCAGATTATCCAAAAATAGAAATTAACTGTACTTAATAATAATAAAACATTGATTTTCCTATTGAAAGTACACATCAAAGGGGTGCACATTCTTTAATTTTTGGGCAAAATTCAAGTTTTCGGTCGTTAAATTGACAAAAATAAATCTCACTCTTTTTGGATCTCCAAATTTGGGAGCTCTGGTGACTGGATGTTTACAGTTAGCTTATTTGTTGAATTATTGTTTAAAGTTGGTTTACTGGTTGGTTTTGGTTTGTTGGGTGACTGGTTGATTGAGTACTTGGTTTGTGGGGTGGCTGATAGGTTGCACGGTTTGTTGGCAGGGTCAGCGGAAGCATTATAAAAGTTATCAGGCAGAGTTGAGATTTCACATATTATATTACATTTTTAAAGTCTGGCAGAAGCCAGACAGCTTCTACCAGCCTTGGTTGCTTGATGTTGGTTTCAGTTGGTGTGTTGGTTTCGTTTGTGAACATAATGGTCTCAGTGTATTGTATTGTTAGTTGCCTGGATGGAACTTCCAGGTGGTTGTTGGTTAGTGAAGTTGGTTTGGTTGAATGGTTGGTAGCAGTTGATTTTTAGGGTTGAATGGTTGGTTGCAGTTGGTTTATTAGTGGACTTACTTTTTGCATTGTATTTGTTAATTGGCTAGATGTTTACAGTTGGTTTGTTGGTTAAGGTGTTAGATGCAATTGGTTTGTTGTTTAAGTGGTTGTTTGCAGTTGGTTTGTTGGTTAGTGATGTTGGTTTGCTTGACTAGTTGAATGGTTGGTGCAGTTGATTTCTAGGGTTGAATGGTTGGTTGCAGTTGGTTTATTAGTGGACTTACTTTTTGCATTGTATTTGTTAAATGGCTAGATGTTTACAGTTGGTTAAGGTGAATTGGATTGTTGTTTCACTGGTTGTTTGCAGTTGGTTTGTTGGATAACTGTGGTTGTTACAGTTCATTGTTTGCCGACAGATTGATTAATTGATTGCAGTTAGTTTCTTTGTTGCTTGTTTATATGTTTGGTGATTGGTTTGTTTAGTTGGATGACAGTTTGTTCATTGTGTTTCTGGTTGGCTGATTTATTGTTTGGTTTCATGGTACTTTATTTTGTTTATAGCTGGTATATAGATTGGTAGTCTAGTTGTTGAGGTGTTTTAGGAATTGGTGGTTGATTTGTGGTAGCAATCATTCTGTACATTATATATATTGCAGTTTGTATGAATAGAATAAAACATACAAAGTTTGCAGTTTGTAGTTGTACAACTACATACATGGTTTACCGCAAACTTTATGTTTATTGACATCTCACCGTGCAAACCTTCAAGCAATACTTTACATGACCACAAATTACTGATGGGTTATTTATTCACTATTTTAAATGTTATTTGTTTAGTGATCATTAAAAACTGTGTGAATTTGTATTGATAAAACAAAGTTGGAGTAATTATAATGGCTATTATATAGTTTTAAGATGTTTAACACCTTACTGCACTCCCGTAAAAACAAAGTGTTTTTTTCTTCTCTTTTTTGACTATCTTATAAAATCTGTTTTGGATAGATAAAAGAAATTAAACACACCGCTCTTGAAGCAATATAAAGCAAGATTAAGATTAAAACATTACGACCTATTAACATTTTAAAACAAAATTTTAAAACATTTTTACGATTACAGTGATAGTTTAGAATCAATTTATACAACATTTCTCTGACATTATCGCTCACTATACATTTATTAGAATGTGAAATTCTGAAATATTTAAAATAATATCTGATCTTAAATATAGTTTGAACAGAAGAATCAATTAAATTTTGCTTCAGGATAATTTCATTTTTAGTTACTTAAACCTCTAGAGATGACCTTTACTGCTAGAAATAATTGATACAAAGTGAAAAATCACTGAAAACTATGTTTATTGCCTGATATAACACAAATTTAAATTAATTTGTGGAAATATATTGTGAATGATTTACTGTTTTTTTAATGTAATTTGATATATTAGAAATATGGTTTGTTTCATATTTATAAGGAAAGGTGTTTAACGGCGATTATAGTGCAATAATTTTTTTAATTCAATGTGATGGTTTGACTGTTGTCAGATAAACATCCTATAAACGGAATGACGTGGCTTTCTTATCGTATATATTGGCCAGAGGCGGATCCACTGTTCTTTGGTTGCCAATGCTTACAGGACTCGATATTCAGCATCCCAAATCACCAGTTTGATATAGTCTAACGAGGTGACATGTTCTCAGTTTGACAAGCAAAAAAAAAAATCTTTGGCCACTTTTGCTATATTTTTGGTAATTTCACATTTTTGTCACTTTATATTTTCTCTTGTCGCAGCTGTATAGCTGTAGACAATTTAATGGCCATGAGGCAGCCCTAAACTATTTGTAATTGGCATGGGACCACATGAAATGTCTCCCTTGCCTTTCCCAACCTCCCGGACCCACCACTGTTCCACCTTAGGGGTTGCTGATGCCTACATGGCAGCTGGCAGACCATTTAATTACCTAGAGGCAGCCCTAAACTATTTTGAGGTTGGCATGGGACAACATGAATCCTCCTCCCCCCTTTCAACCTCCTGAATCCACCACTGTTCCACCTTAGGAATTTGCAGACCGTTTCATTGCCTATAAACTATTTTGGAGTTGACACAGAACCACATGAAATTATTTCAAAGTATACATTTAGTCCCTTATCACAAAGAACTGTAAAATGGGAATATTTTAGTAATTCCTAATGCAGGCTTCAGTGTGAAAGGGTAATTTAATTTCTCGATGCCGGCATTCGTTAGAACGCCTCAGACCCAAAGCATATTGCTTTTACTGGTTTAGGCAGGATGTGTGTGAAGGTCCACTGTAGGCTGACTTAGTGAAGCAGAACCAAACAAAGATCAAAGTTGGAAATATTGGTAAAACCAGAACCTCCTACAATTAAGGGTATGTTCGATTAAGTGGAATGTAATGTATGCAGCGTACGATTATTTGTGTCTGAACTAGCTGGCGATTAGCACAAGTCACTAATCCGAAACTTGTAACTTGTGCTTCTTGCAAACCCCGGTTTAGCGTGAGCTACAGGGCTACGCCTCGTACACCTGAATGGTTTGTCATTGTGTTACGCCTTGTCCAATCCCAATTTGCAATCAGTCTGCATTGCCAATCAATTACAGATCCCTGGTCGCATAAAAACCAACTGGCGGCAATTTTAAAATTGCCTATCACTTACGCTACGCATTTTGTCCAAACACCTTGGTCGTTTCGCAGCAGATGAGCTTACGCCTTGCTTATGCTATGTCCGGCTTAAGACGTGAATCTGAACATAGCCTAAGATTGCCTATTTCACAGCTTTTCCTTGGACACTTTCAGACTGAAAGTTTTCATATTACCAGAATTTTACCTGTGTGAAGGAGTTTAGCATGTTATGTTATCGTAACATTGCAGTATTTTTAGTGTGAAAGTGGTTTTTTGACAGGCAAATAAGGCATTTACGGTCCTCGTTCAAGGTGTGTGGTCTTATTTTTAGTCATTATTGTAATTAAGTGAAACCTAACCTTAAAATTGTTATGCAAGGGTGGAATTAAAGTTGGAAAGGGGAGGCTAAACAAATTCCCAGCTCCTCCCTCCTTTCACTCTCCCACCCAAAAAAAAACAAACAAATGACTCAAAACAAATTTTTTGTCACTCAAAAATGACCAAAATTCATAACCATTATTTTGGAATTAACTTGCTCATATTAAAGTGACATCAAAGTTGATAACTTGAGAATTGACATTAGTGTATTTAAAAATTGTAAATGAGATTTTTACACTGAAAAATTACCAAAATTATAGAGGCTGCCATCCTTTTGATGGATTTTGCCCAATTTTAGCATTATAATGTTGCAAATTAGAGATAAAAATTTTTTAACTCTCATTTTGAGTTGAATGATCTTAATATACATATATCTTCAAAATTAGCAAGTTATTTTCAAATTAAATTTTTTGTCATTTTTTGGGTGACAATTTGCATCTTTAATGATAAGCAACTTGTGAATATAATTGTAATTTAGCTTTAGGAACCCCACAATGCAAGGCAGTGCATTATTACCAGGGCAGATGAAGACTTTTGTTAAAGGGGGCCGGAAGGGGGAGCTGGTAGAGAGTCAAGGTTCTATGGGGGTCCGGGGGAAAGCTCCCCAGGAAATTTTGGACTTTAGATGTCCTAAAATGTCTCAGGGGCATGTTAAGGGATCAATTCTAGCTGAATATATTTGTTTTATAGACAATATAAATAATGATATATTTTTAAAAAGGGGAGGGGGCGGTGCCGGCCCGGTTTCCCCCCCCCCCCCTTAAATCTGTCCCTGATTACAGCAATTGTTTTTGCTTGTCAATTTCAATGGTGGCATACATGCAAAAATCTGAAAGGTTCACTAATCAACTCCATACTTAATGTCGAAATATTGAATCCTGTCACGATGGCGTGCATCTCATTGCTTGGAGTATGCAATACTTTCATACATGCCACCTGCCTAATTAATAATGTCCTCCCAGTCCTGGATCCGCCTGTATAAAAACTTTTTAATATTTTTGTATTGCTAACTTTTGATTAACAAATTTATATCCAGATGCAAGCAAGAATTATTTAATTGTTAAATTAAGTGTTTTTGATAAATGCTATTCTGTCATGTTAAACTGTACTGTACCGGTCTGATAGGTTTAATGAAATAATAAAGTATTGCAAATCCTGAATGAATGATATATCCCACAATGACAAACAACACATTTTAAATGTTACATTAACTCCTTAGGTTCTATTTTTTTTATTTCCTACAAAACATTAGGTAAAAATTTCAAAAGAAGTTTTGAAAATGAATATTTGATTTTTTAAATTATTTTTTTTAAAATTAGCTCTTAGCATTAAAAAAAATGTACAAATATATTCACGTTTTATAAATGTTACAGTATTTAAAAAAAATTTTATTATGTGTTAAGAATGAAAAAAAAAAACTTTAGACATAGGGACGCTGATTACCCCCATAGTGGGATCCTGATTACAATTAAAAAGGTAAGATTGTTATGCCACACGTTAATAACAGTCCAATACAATAAATGAGGAAATAATTTGACAATACCCATAACCCTTTAATAAGCTATCACACGTCATTAAAACCAGGCTATGTACTGACATATGTCCATGTGATCACACACATGCTTACATTTGCTTACATCACATTCACTGATGTACCATTAGGTAATTACTGCCAGCAGCCTAGTAAAGATTGCCACAAGTGTTTGAAAAATTATTTCATGTTCATACTTAAATTACAGAAAAAAAAATTATATGTTGGATATTTTCAATGCTAAATAGAATTTCATTTTAAACAAGGGTAGGAGATGCTGGAGTACGGTAATTGAGTGCTTGAAATATATATATTTTTTTTGCATTGCACCTCTAGCCAGATACAAACAATACCCCATTTACACTGCCAATACAATTGCGGGATCGTCCCGCAAATGAGTGTTGCGGGACGTACAGTTTCGGGACCGATTTGTTGTCTAAACGGTGTAAAAATTTGATTGCGGGGTGAATCGTCCCGCGACGGTCCCGGGACAGTGAAGCGGAATGCATTCAGCTTTGATCCCTTGCGTGACACTCCCGGGACGAACCCGGAGTAGCAGTGTAAACTGTTCCAATTTCAAGTTCCGGAATGGTTTTTCATCCTCATCCGTTGGGGTAATAGATTTACTCAAAAGTAGGTTTGATAGAACAAATTGTATATTTGTAAACCACTTTTCTAATAAATATTAATAATAGTAGAATATTTTATTACATGGTATGGATAATTTTACAAGTGATTTGTTTATGTTTTAAAGTACCAGAAAATAAAAACAGACGACAAAGGGGAAATCCCTTAACTACATCTTGGGGGCGCTGTTAAAATTATTTGTAAATCTGGATCATTTGCACTGTAAACTTACTCCGGTATAGTAAAGCGGATTCATCCCGCAATGTCTGATCTGGTGTAAAAGAAAACTCATTCCGCCATCATTGCGGGAACGTTCCGGGATTGTATTTTGTTTGGCAGTGTACAAGAAGCACTAGCGCTAAAAAGCAGTAATGTTGCGGTAGCATGTACTTAGAGGGGAAGGGAATTAAGAGTAATAAAACTATCAAGGAACTTCTGGAAAATCTGATTAAATCGCATACAAATTTATACGGAGCATTCCTTAAATCCGAAAGTAAATGTGCAGTCAATTAAAGGTATGTAAGTGGAATCTTGCGATCAATAAACATACACAAACATAAAATGTAATCTGCTCAGCGGCTGATTAACTTGATGACCATGCTTTCTAAACCAAGCCTCATTATGAGGCTAGGGGAGTGGCGTTGTTAAGTCATGGGAACTAACCTAGCGTTCATTCAGGTTCGAACCCAGGACCTCGGGATTGGAAGGCAAGCATGCTAACCACCAAACTACAGCCCCACTCAAAGTTCACGGTTCAAGTACTGAATCTGACACTAGTTGTTTTTTCAAAATTCCATCGATGAGGATTCATTTTCAGGCCAATGTTCAATTTTAACCCTGTCAGCATATTTTTTTAGATTTAATTTACACATCATTAGGTAGTTGAGTATTTTAAATAAACGATGGCAATGTGGTTGTCAAATAAATTGGAGGATCTTTTTCAAGTGCTTTTCTAATAATAATGTTGCAGCTATAATAAGTACATATGGCATTTGTACCTCCCAGGTACCCACATACACTCCTGGGTGGAGAGAGGGAACGTGGATAAAGTGTTTTGCACAGGAACACAAACAGCCGACTCGAGTGAGTCTCGAACCCCCGACCTCATGATTGGAAATCTGAAGCACAACCGCTGCGCCAACTGCTTCCACAAATTCTATATCGTATATCAAAACTTATATTTGCATTTTTTAAAGTTTTTAAACCACTTTTTCTTTTTTTTTTTTTTGGTTTAGAGCACATATAATATGCAACTATTTTATGTTAATAGCATAATTTTTTGCAAAATGAGTACACCAGTTGCTGGGCCAAAGAGCTATGATGGTTTTGCGTAATAACTTTACCCCATGTGTAACATTTCACGTCTAATCACATCGCGTTATCTCGTTAAGTAGAAGTCCACTTGCTGTCCAGTCAATTTTTCAAACTTTCTGCAAATGTTTCTGTTTCTCTGAATTAGTCATGATTTAGTTGATGGTAGGCATAACAGATGACTTATTTTCAAGTGCTTTTCTTATCTATATAATTAATGTATCAATTTTTTATATCACTATAGCTTTTCAACATGTAAAACGTAGCATTTATATCCATACTTTTTCTAGTTTTCAAATGAAGTAGAAATGTTTGGTCATAGCCTTAAAATAGTCATATAAACGTCTTTAATACACATGAAAGTGATTTGCAGTATTTTCTGAACTGTGAAATATTAATAGTTTTTGTATTATGTTGATCAACACAAAAATTGGTAGCTATGGGTTTTCAACTTAAACCTAACACTGTCAAAACATGAAATTTTATTTTGTACAACTTGAGACCTCTGAATAAATGTCAAAAACTAAAATTGAAAAAGTTTGAAAATCTGAAACAAACTTTCAAGAAGAAAGTTTTATATATTTTATTTCAATAGCATATTACTAATCATAAGGGCTAAAAAAATCCTTTATGTTATAAGAAATTATAAGAAAATATTTAAAGTGTTTGAAAAATTAAATTATAGTGAATAAAAACGGTTCTGTCATAGAAAATATAGTAACAGCGCCTACTAAAAAAAATGTAAATAAAAAAAGATTTGTTTCGACCAACCGACCCAAATTTTGGAAAATTTTGCGCTTGGGCAACATGAAGATTTTGTTTAGGTCTAATAAAGTTGACTATCACTTGGCATATTAACCATAAAATAATTAATTGTATTTTATTACAAAATGTGTTATACAGTATTTGATAAATTTATGTTATTTAAATGTGTTGTCACTTGAAAACAAACCAGCAAATCATCAACATCAATTTTGAAATTAACTAAGTCCTATTAAAGTAATATAAATTAGTGTATAATATATATAAAATAATATAATAAACTTTAATCATATTTTTTACACTGGTAAATTTTAAGAGTTAGAGAGGCTGTCAGTCGATGTTTTTTTGCTGTTTCTTTAATGTATAACATAGCAAAATTACAAGTAAATATTGCAGAATATACCTAATTGTTGGGTTTTTGGAACATAACATATTTCTTTAACATTAGTAAGTTTGGGGCACTTTTCTATAGTATATTAATAACCAAATTACTACAGTACATAGTTTCACTACCAATGATCTGTTTTAATATTTGAAATAAATAACACTGCTGAAGAAATTTATATTTTGAGATCCTAATTTGATGTTCTGTGGGACCTAACATATTCCTTTAACATTAGTAAGTTTTTGGCATTTTCCAAGAGATAATATATTTTAATGGCCAATAAAGAATCTAACAATAGTAATTCAATTCAATTAACTTTATTTCGGAAGTACGTATCCATATAACAAAAATAAACATGAATAAACAAGTAAACCTAACTACAATACAATGTGTATAATAGTACAAAACCATACACTTTCCTTGTTTAACTAATGCAGGACAGTGAACCATTTGCAAAACATAGATGAAGATTGCAACGTTGACATAACAATACCTGAGATAAAGCTGTTTCTTGAAATATAGATTCTTGACATAAAGCCATGTACTGATTTCCTAATAAATTCATTAAACGATAGTAACCCACACGAAACAAACATAGCGCTAGCACTGCTTGATCTTGGTTTACCTAAAAGTAGTCTTAACGCATTGTTGTAGCAAACTCTTAAAGAATTTATAGACTTGCTTTTGTAATTTGTCCACAAATTAACACAATAAAAATTCATACAATAACTTCTGAATAACATACTTTTTACCAAATCTGTACAGTTATGAAAACGTCTCTTTAGGGAATTAGTAATAATACTAATATAGTAATAACAAAATTACTACAATAGATACTTTGGGAAACCGATACTTTCACTTAAACCCAACAACCCAATGGTCTATTTTAATATTCTAAATGAACAATCACGGCTAAAAAAAATTAAATTCTAATTTGAGGTTCTTTGGGACATAGCATATCACCTTAACATCAGTAAGTTTTTGGAATTTTTAAAGAGATAATACATATTTAATAAACAATAAAGATTTTAACAATTGTAGAATATTAATAACAAAATTACTACAATGCATAGTTTCACTACCCAATGGTCTGTTTTAATATTGTAAATAAACAAAAACTACTGAAGAAATTTACATTCATTAAGAACAAGCTAAAATCTCATACTACCTACTTGAACATTTTAAAATAACGGTTTAAAAAATGCGATGAATTTTCATTTTTTTCAAGGTCCAATGATAAATCAAACAATGGTATTGGACAAAGTCAGGAAATGGTTCGTTAGTTAACCTAATTAAGACCTTGTATTCTAACTCTACCAGATATCAGTCAGAGTTTCAAAAGGAAGAGGGCCCATTCGCTAGGATTATTACTAATTAATTTATCCTAAAACGAGGTTATTATTGTTTAAAATGCATTTGAAAACAAACCACAACTTTAAAAAAATTAAACCTTTATGGAAAACTTTTTTAAAAGGTGTTTAAAGTTTACCCTGTATATTTCGGTTAATATTATGTTTGGTTTAAAAGTATTGTCAGATTATAACATACTATAAAAATTTATTATCAATGAAGGTTAAATTTTGTTATTAGCCTTATCTCTAGTTTAGTGTAACTCACATAAACACCTAATGGTAGTTTCACATGAGTTCAATTTCGGTTTGGAACATATTCCAGCTCCGTCTCACCAATATAAACTTAGAAACACATTATCTTATTCATTGCCGAAAATTAAAACAGAGATAAAAAAATTTTAATCAATTATAGAGCATTTAAAATTTGGTAGATGGTTCCTCACTGTCCATATTTTTTTCTCTATTATTCTGTTATGGAATAATATATCTACTGATGTTTATATTTTCATTTTCAATTTATGTATCAACAACTAACATCCAATAAACAATAATATATTGTAATAAAGAGATGAGATTTAAAAGGATAAAGAATAGATCTGCGTATTAGGTGCATACAAATATTTTTTTCTCCAAATTTTGTTTAGATCTGATGTGATTTTCTCCATAATAATGGAGTAAAACATTAATGGTAGGTGTTGTAATCTAATACCTAATTATTAAAAATAATAACTATAAATACCAAAGAAAAATGTAATGTATTTTTTTTATTTGATTAAAAAAAAGATTGTTGACATACATGTCTAGTGTACCGTAAGATGGTCAGATGCTGAGTCATGAATATATTTAGTTCTAGAGTATTTCCCCATAGAAAAAAAATACAAGGAAAATCTAGAAAACTGACCCTTTTAGTAATAATAAGTAATTAGTAAAAAGTGTAATAAACTGTAGATTTACTTACCACTCTAAGGAGAAAAAATTAAGATTGGTATTCCAAATGGATTCAGGTACACAGAGTTCCCTGGATGTGAGTTCAGTGAACGAGCGTTATACAGTTAATGACGCTGTGTAATTACTTAGCTCAACGATATACACAAACTATTAGAAAAGGAACACTGGTCCCAGTTTGACTAGAAAATTATAAATGGTCGCTTATTGTTGTGTGAGTTTCTACTTGGCAGTTCCTCTACTTATCAACCGATAAACAGGCAGATGTTGGTACGACGGTGACTTCCTTTGGAATGAAGTTATTAAAACTGGTTTTGACACAACGCATGTGGTCCGTGTTGTTAAGGAACTTAATACCTATTTATCCTTGGTGTGGGAGAGTTGTAACTGGTAGCGTCGTCAACCTCGAGTAATCAGTTCGTGTCAGTAATGTTATGTAGGTACCATTATCCAGAAATAGTATTCGGTTGCTGGTAAACAAAGTCCCGTGACTTGATACTGTGACTTGCGTCAGCAGCGGTGTGTACCGTGGAAGTTTTTGAGCCACTCACAGACGGTGTTTGCAAGTTCAAAAGTGGGTTTCACGAAACAGGATATCCTTCTGCACATTCAAGGTCACCGTGAATTGTCAATTCTTGAGCGCGGTGTTGGCCAACCTCCGGAGACCTTTTTGACAGCCCAAGCATTTGTCATATATCACTCATTAATTCCACTTAATAACCACTTCTTCTGAACCTCGTCTAGGCCAGTAGCAACGGACTGCTTGACTTTCTGTCCGTGTGACTTGCAATACAGTCTGCACTATCCACCCATCCAGGCCAGGTGGCACGATGTTCCGCTACAATACCCTTGAGGCTTAGATCTGGTTACTTTTACATGACCAGACAACACCCCCAGTCTGTATCCTTGTAAATGATGAACAGAACCATACCAAATAAAATCCCCTCGGGCCCACCTACACAAACTCTGCGTTCAATTACGTTTAATTAAAAACTGTCTTAAAACATGCTACAAGATGAGTTTGTAATCACTGACTGTACTCCAATGAAACTATAGCCTAAATAAAAAAAACCCATAGCAGCGTTTACTGATTTTTGTCCATTAAACTTCCACATATGTTTTCTGACAAATTCAAACCGTATGGTACAAGTAATATGACTATAAAGGCTGGATGGATTTAGTAATTCAGAGATTTTAACTGACAATTCTCAGTCAATTAACTGATGATAAATCCAATAACAAGATCATCAATATGATTCAACTTCATTCGATGTATGATTTCTTGATGAGAGATGTTATATTTTCATCATACTTTTTAGATGTAAACTTTAACCATAGATATATTATTAAGGCTAGATGGTGATCTTAACACTGTAAAAATGGCAGTCCATGTAGGTGCCTACTATTTTGATTTCTCAGCCTCCGTCACACACATAACTGTTTTACAATTATTGTATTTTTAACATAATTTTGTTATACAAATTATTTACATATGTCACACATATTTTATATTGTCAGTGTCTATAGATTTGGATTAAATTTACTTTCATTTATTGATAAATTTGGAACTTCTATAAAAGATTGCGCATGCGCAATTTCGACATAGAAACAGCCTTAGAACTTAACACGATTTGATTGGTTGGATTCCGAAATAATAGACACTTACACGGAATTTAACTTTTGGCTATCTATTCTGTGGAAGTTCACCATCTAGCCGTAATAATAAATCTATGACTTTAACGGATATACTCAATATCATTTCTATTAAATGTACAGTAATGTATTAATCATGATTATGATATAATAAGAAGCTATTTTCATAAAAACTAGAAACTTTAGGTAAGAAAGTATAATGCATACTCAAAGAATGAGATACATGCCATCGTGACAGGATTCAATATTTCAATTTAAATTATGTCATCATCATCATTATGTCATTCCTGATGATGACATAATTTATGTTGAAATATTGAATCCTATCATGATGGTGTGTATCTCATTGCTTGGAGTATGCATTATACTTTCTTGAAGTTGATTAGTGGACTATTCAGATTTTAGAAACTTTAGAGTGCATGTAAATATGGTGGCAAAATGCAAACTCTCAAGTTCCCAGATAAATGCCTACTACCTAAAAAAAAAATTTTGTTATAATGTAACCATGGACCTATTACCTTTTTTAAAAGTATAGTTTAAATTTTAAATATCATAATTATTGTATCATATGTTTTTTATACTTTTTATGTATTTTATAATGTAACTTTTTAAGGGTCATTCCATGTCAAATAACCCAATGGGTTTAACCCTACCTTCTCCAAATTTGCTCAAGGAGAAAGGTCAAATACAAGGTCAAAGCAAATAAAAAATGTTTTACTTATTTAAATTAATTATATATGAAAATATAAGAGAAATTGATAGCTTCAATAATTAACTTTCCAAAGACCCCTCTTTCAACAAAATTGATCTGCACGTTACGGAGATACGAACATTTTAAAACTGCTTGCCATGGCCATTTTGCGCAAAATCGCAAAAAAAAAGAATCGCTTTTAAATCGAAAACAGTTGATACCATGGCATTAAACTTTGGAATTTTGGTTTTTTTTATCAAAATTTAACAAAAAATAAAATTTGAGCAAATTTGGAGAAGGTAGTGTTAAAAATTACATTTTTTGGGTGATTTGACATGAAATGACCCTTAAATTTTTATTATGTAGTGTTTTCAAATAAAAGTATTTTTATTATTATTGAATGAATGTCAAAGATCACCACTATAGATAACCAATACCAACTATAATTAACCTAATTCTTTTGCGTCATCATCATCATTACATAATTTGAATCATAAACAAGCAGATTGATTCCATAGGAAGTTACCAACCACATCCATGTCAAGGGCTGTGATTTTAATTAATTAATCATTGTTGATTAATAAACAATTTGTTGGTAGGATACTTCCAATGCCGATTATATTATAAATATTATATAGGCCTCTTAAAGGTTTTTGTTTTTAACTTGTTTAGAATGTTTTGTACTGTTTGAAGGTTTTGTATAGCAAAGGAGCCCGATGATCTTTTAAGAAATACAGACATGTGTATACCTGTATAACTCTCTCGCATTATGCGTGAGTCTCGGGCATTGGAGGCTATTTCTGGAAGTTTTTTTTTTTTTGCTTGTCAGATCGAAATCAGAGTAAATGTGGTCTAGCACCGTTGGCGGGGTTTCTCTCGCACATTCGCGCAAAAAAAAGTTGGCAAATGTGTTGTCACTTAAATATGACAATCTTATCAAAATTAATTTGAATTAATTACTTGCATTTAAAATAACATTTTTATTCCTATTGTTTAATTTTAGAAAAATTGTATACATTTATTACAATTTTTTGGGATATGTAATTTTTCTTTATAATTTTATGTAATTAGCCCTTCATGAAAGTTTAAAAAATGAGCCATTCCTGATTTTTCCACAATATTGTCGTTAATTAGGCTTGAGAAACGTAGTTTTTAGACCTAATTGACCATAATATAGTAATTGAAATGTTTTAGGTAACTTCTTCCACAACTTGTAAACAACCACTTTTTCTATGTCTGAGATTGAGAGTTTTCAATTTATAATCCATATAATTATAGTATTACTAGCCATAGTACACTTCTACAAAATAAGTAAATAAGTAAAATTATTATGCTTGTGGCAGAAGTTTTTCCACGATGGATGGCGTCCTCTATGTCGCTTTTGTTTCTTATATAGTACAGTGTCCGCTATTGGTCGAGAATATGACATTCTAACCAATATGTATAGTATTTTAATTTTTTAAGCATATATAAGATGTTTATGAGCAAAAGTAGTAAAATGGAATGTAACAACACAGTCCAAAATGACCCCTAAGAGTGCCAAGTTTCATTGCAAAACCTTTGGGTGGGGGAGGTGTGGGAAGGGAGGAGTTGGGTAGGGCCCTCCCTCGCGGAACCTTTATCCCCATCTAGGTTCACTTCAGCCCCCAATATACTGTACCAAATGCACGCAGAAAAAATCTGCAAAATATGGCAAATAGGTGTTTTGGGATTTTTTTTTTAACTTGACTCTTAACTCAAATTGGAAACTGGGAACACACCCACCTCAGCCTTGCCCCACCGGTCGGATATGCCCTCTTGTCATGGGTATTGCCCTGATGTCGGGGGAATCCTGGTGTGCTAAATGTTGTGTTTTAGTTTTTAACAAAATATACATCAAGGGCTCTGCATTATACATTGCGACGTGACTGAAATAAAACTATGAATTACATGGTAATGATCTGTGTAAAAAGGCCAGATAAAATCAGAATGTATGTAATAACATACTACAGTGGTTTGCTGTTAGTAATTAACTGATTAGAAGTTCTAAGGCTAACAAGCCACCAGATACATTAAATGGTCATACACTGTATCCAGTATCATGCAAATAAAAACCACTGATCCACTAATGACATCAATGTACTATATAATATTTTTATGTAAACATGTTTTCTCTAAGGAATCCAGTTGGGTAGATAATGAGCTAGAAAAGTGAACGATTTCACAGTTTAAACTGTTTTGGTTTGTTATTTTGCTGTCGGTGACTTTAGACTGATGGACAGCGTAAAGGCTAACGACATTCATTTAGACGCATCATTAAAAGCCCACTGACCCTTTGTTTGGTCAAATTAGCGAATCGTGTCTTCTGTGGATTGCAAATATTTTAACCTAATTGAATGTAGGTCTTTATTTTATGATGATAATGATCAGACATTTACATTGTGCCAATTCGAAATTCATCAAAGGCGTAGTAGAGTGGACTAGATGTTGGACATTCAATTACTTGTTTCTCTCTTAATGGTCACATCATGCCCCTTGCAGCTACTACATTAGCGCACATCCTTCTGTTCATGCAGGGGTTGTGTATGAACCAGTGCACTGGGGTAGCCTCCCCCAACTCATCTTGAAAGATATGTTGGTTCTTTATAGTGCACATGAGCTGTTTGTGTACACTGGGCCTAAGGTTTATAGTCCTTATCTAAGAAGACTTTCTCCACCACCAGAACCATTGTACGAGCGGGCCTCGAACACTTGCTGATGTTTTTGCTATTGTTCACAGTTTCCCTGCTTCCACTGCTTGACCATACAACTCGTGTGCAATGTCTCTTAGGTCGACTACCAGTAAAACAATTCTCATTGTTCCACATATTCATCTGAAGATGTACATTGATATGACCCTTACAGTTACAGCCCCTGAATTGCAGAACAATCTTCACAGTTATACCACTAAGTCATCAGTACAATTTTTCAGACTTGAAGAGAGACATTTTGGCTCTATAAGGAAAATAATGAAAATATAGCAATTGGATTATCTTTTGTTTAACAATTATAAGCATTAATCATAGGATAATGTACTTGACTGGTATTAATAACAGTCATTTTCCACCTATTCAAAGCAAATTGAGTGGCGCTGTAGCTTGGTGGTTAACATGCTTGCCTTCCAATCCCTGGGTCCTGGGTTCGAACTTGGCTGAATGCTAGGCTGGTTCCCACGTCTTAACAACGCCACTCCCCGAGCCTCATAATGAGACTTGGTTTAGAAAGCATGGCGTAGTTCTCATCCTGTAAGTGGCGAGTAAACTTGCTGTTGGATGTGACACGAAATAAAAATAAAAAAATAAATATGTACCCACTAAATTCAGTAACACAATACAGTGAATTCATAATACAGTGCTCCCCCAATCGGTTGATGCGGACTGGCCAATTTCCAACTTCCGGGTCGACATCGTGGCTGCGTGATGCTGGAATGCAGTGGAGTATAACATGGTCTAGCTTTACTGTGGATTTCAAAAATGGCAGACCTACCTAGAATTTAACGAAAACATCCTAATTGTCAAGGGAAAATGTGAGGTCTCACCACAAAATGAGTCTCATGGTAGGAAAATCCAAAATTTAGTTATTGGTACCTTCTATTAGAGGATAATATAAACTGTATACAGTTTAAATGATGTTCATTGGATATGTAGATCCATAGATATGAGCATTTGAAGTTTTCATTTATGGAAACACGGTTTTGAGAAAATCGTCCATAAAGCAATCGAAAAATAAACAATTAAAAGACTATAAATCTCAGAAAACCTGCATGAAGTACACTTTCCTACATGAAAACTGATCTAGAAATAATGAAATACCATAGTACTCATAATTGATTTAAACTAAATTTTTCAAAAATTTGACTTCAGACCTATTTTGGTGAATATCTCAGTTTGATCTCACGTACAATGTGACTCATTTTGTGGTGAGACCTCACAAATATTCAATATTTTGTTTACTTTGGTCGTAGGTGGTAAAGACAAGGCATACACAGTATAGCATAGGCCACTAGCTCGGGCTTTTGACGATGTCAACTTTTTCCAATAAGGCACTGTGGAATTCAGCTAGTCCGTTGCAACCGATAGGTAATATACCACATTGTGAATCCACGAATTTGGTCAATTAATTCAGATCTTGGAACAAAAATTAATAAAGACATCAAACATGTTTTTTTTTATTTGGATTATTATTTGATTTCCAACCATTCTACTTTCATTTTCTTTGAATTACATCCGGATATTTATAAGAACAATTTTCATATGTAAAAAGAGAAAAGAAAAATCCCAAAAGCTATCTAAAATTCTTTGTCTCAGTTAGCACGAATACATTACAGTATATTTAGGTATTTACTTACTTATAATAATTGACTAAAATTAAGTGATGAAAAATGTTAGTCATGGTCTCTGGAATATGATGATAAATACTCAGAGACAAATTGGAGAAACACTACGTTTCGGCTCCTTCCACTAAGGGCCTTGGTCGGGTGACGCACAGGTAAAACTCTACCTTATCAAGGGTCAAGGAGGCGCTTTATATCAAGATCAAGAAGCCTCTACTCCTCAACCGCGATCCAAGGCCTGCAGCTCCCCCCCCCCCGATTTACGATAGAGTTTTACCTGAGCGTCACCTGACGGCATTCATCATTCACGTGATCAAGGCCCTTAGTGGAAGGACCCGAAACGTAGTATTTTTCCAATTTCTGTCTGTCTCTGAGTAAGTGAATTTTATTATTTATTAAAATTAAGTGGTTTTTGTTATTAAATTTGAGAAGAAAAAAAAAATGAAGCAGCCATATTCTACTTATGTAATTAAGACTTTTTTAAGGTAATTTCTTTATTGTTGATTATTTTATTAATTTTCATGAACCTTTACATTTATATTTTTTTTTTATTTATAAACATTTGTGGACCATAATTGATACCAGTAACATCTCAACAATAGGCTTATTTACTTTTTTCATAAATTAATAATGAAATAATTTTTATTGGAAGTTTAGTAGACTTGTTCAAATAAGCTATTTAACTGTTAAATAAAAAATATTCCAGTTAGTGAAATTTAATAATTCCAGTAGAGGACCTCTAGTGAATAGATTTCAGAAGTCATTTGGTAACTTCATTGAAGGGTTGTATTTCAGGTTCAGTCAAGCCATGTAGGGAAGCGATAAGATAGGATAAGCCAGTACTAGTAATTACATAGATGACTTTACATATTTATATTAAATAATTGACAAAATTAAATTAGACGTGCATCTGGTGATATTTGATTGATTTTTCCATACTCTTTTCATGGGGTTGTTTTACAAAAAGTTTAATATTTAAGAAAACTTTGTTTAAATTTTCTTAGACATATTCAGTCAACTTTATTTCGAAAGTACATCCGTATAACAAATATAAACATGTAAACAAAAAATAAATTTAAATTTAAAACTATATGTATAATTGTAATTAATATAATATGCTTCTTAATGAGCTAATGTAAAACCGTAAAACATCTACAAAATATGGATTAAGATTTCTTTCACCTAAACCAACCATCCTTTGATCTATCTATTCTGTTTCGTTTTCTGGACAATTCAGTTTAGAGAGTGCGAATATCGTAATTTGGTTGCAAAACCTGAATATTTACTACACATTCAAAAAATAACACATTTACAGTCAAGTAACAAGTCGATACGACAATAACAGTGGCGAATCGAAGGGGGGGTTCCAGGTGATCATCTGACCCCCCCCTTGGTGAAATTTTGAGGGTCACAAGGTCTCTGCAACCCCGTAATAAATTTCAAATAATAAAATGTGATTTACTTATAGTTATCAAATTTAGATTAAATTCTAAACGGTAGATGCCGCCGGGCCCAAATTGACCATAAAAATCCAAAATATGGCCAAAATAGTGTACTAGGGCATCAAATTGGGGAGCTGACCTTTCTCCTGTTTTTTTTTTTTTGCTTGTCAAAAAAATAACCAGCCACGCCCACCCGGAGTGGAAAAGTGTGACGCCTTTAGGTGGATCCTGGATCCGCCACTGAATAAGACGCAGAAAGCTGTAAAAAAGTGCTAAGTGGCTGGTAGGCCATTGTAAAATTTTTTAATTCAAATTTAAATTTCTGTGATAAAGTAAA
Organism: Nesometra sesokonis; assembly: GCA_025631205.1. Taxonomy (NCBI): domain Eukaryota; kingdom Metazoa; phylum Echinodermata; class Crinoidea; order Comatulida; family Antedonidae; genus Nesometra; species Nesometra sesokonis. Next base: position 19,014 of record JAOTQE010052905.1, read on the forward strand.
TACATGACAATGTAAAATGATGAAATGGAAACACATATAAACTCCACGGAACTTGTGGTGTAGTTCCGACTAAACTAGTGTAATAGACTTATAATTAATGAAAGGAATTTTTAAGACTTAAACTAACCTATTATCTAACCTAAAATGTAATTAAAAAGTAAAAGGTAAGCAATGATATAAAGTTAAAATATAAAATATCCAAACGCAATGATATTAAAGTATTAAAATTCACTGTGGTAAAATTGAATAGATTAAAATTACAGTTCTGAATTTAAAATTTACTGCATTTTAATTTGATAAAATACTCGCTTAAATTACAACTGAATGCGTAATACTGAGTTGAGGCTCACCACATCCCGTGCTGCTTCAAAACTTACAAACAACTAAAACTTTTATTTTTTATGGTTTTTGGCCCATTCCCTTAAAAATGGTATTGTCACTCAAAAATGACAAAAAATGCATTTGAAGATAATTTGTTAATTTTGATGAAATATGTAAGTTATGACCATGGCACTATAATTTATCGCATTTAAAAATATTTACTCCCAATATTGCAACGTTATGCTAAAAATCAGCCAAAAACATCGAAAAGGATGGAAGGCTCTTAACTTTTTATCTTTTTAAATACTTAAATTTCTATTCTAAACTCCTTAAATCTGATGTTATTTTAATATAAACGAGTTATTTCAAAATTACTGTTGATGGGGTTTTTTGGTATTTTTTAAGTGATAATAAATCTTTAAGAATCTGTTAACTTTTTGATCTGTAATGGAGTGGAAAGTTCTACTGTCTAACAATGGTGTTTTTATCTTTTTGTTTTTTTAATGTCTTACTGATGCATTCAGTAGGATATACGGATTATCGGATTAATGGACGCTGTTGGCAAAAATTGATGTTTTGGACTTGGCTACCACATCCGGTTAGGTGGTTGGACCAATCAAAATTTGATTGAATTCTGTAGCTTGCTAATTTGATTATCTTATTTTAATTCTTTGGGGGTGGAACTAACCTTGGTTTTAAATTTGTTACAAGAATAAAAATTAGGTCACTAACAAAGATTACATTTATTCCAAACAGTTTCAACATTTTATAGCAGTATGTTGATTAAGTGGTTATTTTTCTTTATTCCAAAATTTATAGAAAAATAAAAGTGTTTTAATTAGGTTTAAAAGAATATTTTTGTTGCTCAAACCTGACATACCCAGAATTTTGAAAATCTTAGTCAGCATAATTTTTTTTAGTTAACCTGTGGTTTTTTTTTTTGAAATCCTAACTATTAAATAAAAACTTCAATGGCAAATGGTAGTGAGAAGAAATTTGTATTTTGTTTTACAGGGCTCTGTAAAATCAGAGGTCCAAGGTCTAGGAATCAATTTCTTTTAGAGCTAAAATAGTCCGGCGGCCAAACGTGATATTTTAGGTGGACACTGACATCGAGTACATATAATGTTTCTCTTCAGTTTCTGAATTATGGGGTCACATGGTCCCAAAATCCGGTTTTTGCCGGCGCGTAACACTGTTGGGCAATTCCTGTTAGAGGGCGTTTTCCAAAATGGCCGCTAGTAACATTGTACCCTCTATATCTTGGTAAC
>JAOTQE010052916.1:0-20604 GCA_025631205.1 Nesometra sesokonis
TATGATAGGTAAAATGAATCATAAAAATTCTGAAATAGGGCTGAATATACTTTTTATGATAAACTAAAACATATAAGATAATTTTTTCGGTGAACCTGCCCTTTAAATTCTTCACAATATATATTTCTATTTGTTTTATTGGCGCATTTTTTCTAAAATTGACCGGAAATGACATATTTTGATAATTTAACCTTTGACCTCTGTTCGCTATATCTCTGTAACTTCTTGTCGTACGGGCTTAAAAATGATCTCAAATCGTTCGTAATCTATATATTTATATTCACACTAATGAGACATTATTTGTAAAAATGACCGAAAATACTGTTTATGACCTTTGACCTTTGTAACATTGGTGTTTTATCGTATCTTCGTAACCATTGGTCATACAAATTTAAAAATGGTTTCAAATTGTTCGAAACGTATGTATTTATATTTAGATAATGGTACATTATTTGTAAAAATGACCGGAAATACTGTTTATGACCTTTGACCTTTGTTATTAATTTGGTATTTTATCGTATTTTGATAACCGCTAATCATACAAACTTGAAAATGGACTCAAATTATTCGGAATGTACATATTTATATTCATATTAATGAGGCCTTGATTGTAAAAGTACCATAAATACTGTTTATTACCTTTGACCTTAATTAACTTAGTATTTTGACGTATTCTCCTAAAACGATGAAACCCCCAAGTCGTACAAACATAAAAATTGTCTTATAAAAATTGTTCGAAATGTAATTAAATTCACATTAATGAGAATCATCGGAAATATTATTGAAAACCTTAGACCATTATTTGTAAAAATTACCGGAAATACATGACCTTTGACCTTTGGTGTTAATTTGGTATATTATCGTATTTTCGTAACCGCTAATCATTCAAACTTTAAAATGGCCTCAAATTATTCTGAATGTACGTATTTATATGCATATTAATGAGACCTTGATTGTAAAAGTGACCATAAATACCGTTTATGACCTTTGACCTTCGCGGTAACATCATTTATGCTTGTATCGCGGTAACCGAAATGAAAAACATGGCGCATGCGGTCGTATAATATTGACATCACCCTAATGATAGTAATAATAATTATAATAATTGTATGTACAGACTGAAGTTTGCTTTAAAATAAATTTCATTAAGCTTTGTTACTGTATCCTCACCAGAAAGTAGTAAATACATAATGACTTGACAGCTTTCTCTTTCTCTCCAAAGATTGTTAATGCCCTTAACTACCTGAAGGAGAAACATGGGGTCATGCATCGAGGTAAGTTGCTATCACGCTTCCATTTATCTGTAAACATAGTGTCTTCAGTACAAGAATGTCTTTTGAGTAAGAATGTCTACAGTATAAGAGCATACAGTGTACGAGTTGCAACTTCACAGTGTGTAAGTGTCCAGTGATTTCAACAGTTTTAAAAGTAGGGGGCTGAATCCAAAAGTTTTTAAACGACGTCCAAATAGAGGTGCCGATTCCATTTCCCTTCAATTCCACTGGAAGCACATTCTTGTGGCATGGGACAGCAACAGAAAAGGCAATACCTACCTTCCTTTTTGATTTTGGAATGAAAAGTCGACACCTGTAATCAGTTGAAACCATGTCTCTGTCTAGCTTTAAATTAAATCATAAATATACATAGAAACATCAGAATAAATAAACAAAAACAATAATTTTAAACATAATCCTCTGTCTTATATGAAGCCAGTGGAGATTCCTTAATAGCCTATCAGAGGGCTGATCCTGTCATTAAAGTAGACACCTGTAATCAGTTCAAACCATGTCTCTGTCTAACCTAATTAAATCATAAAGATACATAGAAACATCAGAATAAATAGAGATAAATCGAACCTTAGGTAGTTCTAGTCAAATCCAAAAAGGTTTAGTTGCACTCCATCAGTGAACGATAACTACTAAGTTAAGACTAATTCTCTCCAAGTGTTAGATCATGCAAACATACTTCAGTCGTAAAACCCTTCCAGACCTGGACATCCATATTTTAAATAATCCGTTGCTGGTTGTTGGTGTTATACCAAGCAACTTAAAATGGGAAGCCCAAGTTGACTTCATGATAAAAAAAAGCTACTAAAAAGATGTTTGTATTAAGAAAACTAAAACAAGCCAGTCTCGATAGCAATGATCTTGTTATTGTATTCAAGTATTGTATGGAATATGCTGCTAGCCTGGTTGTAGAACTCCTGAAATAAACCTTTGTGGGGAAAAACATAAAGGAAAACTTATTTTTGGTTTTTCTGAATCCTTATACTATATAATGATCCAGAAAAAAATCCCCATGCCTGTGGTTTGGGCAAATTTTTTTAGAGCACTTTGAAATTTGGGCTATTTTTACCATGACTATATTGGTACACTAAGATGGGGGTAGAGCAAATGAATCTTAATTTATATATACTTACAATTAACCTATGACAATGAAAAATTGCATGGACTTGCCTGTATAATGACTTTTTGATTTTCCCCTTAATTAAAATTTTTATGATGACGTCATCATGCCACAATCTAAGATGTCGCCCATTTTGGTGGGAAAACAATATTCTTTCTTTATAAGGGAACTAAAACTAAATTATATCAGTATTAAAGTGCAAATAACACAATAATTCCAAGTAGGCCCAGTAAAATGTTTTCTATTTTGGTTTTCTGGATCAGTATACTATGTAGTGCTACAGACAAAAATTCACATGGGGGTTTGGGAAATCATGTTTGAAAATTTGGAATATTTTTTACCATAATTTGAATATCATATGACCTACTTTCAATGCAATTTAAACCAATTTGTATATCACATTATTCAAGATGCCATTTTGGCTAATTTAACAAATACCCTATTTAAAATGTCATTTTGAGTCAATTTAAATACCAGATAGCCTTATTAGAATGTCATGTGGGCATTTTAGTTTTACGAATCCAGTTTCTGACATATTGTATCCCACTATTTGAAGTATTTTTAAAATGTTTAATAACGATAACATTAAGCTATAAGTGGAAATACATCTGGCCAAAATGGCTGCCATCTTGAATTAAGGGTTGGTGGCGTAATCATAAAAATATGATTTAAGAACCGAAATCAAAGATTAGTTAATTTTCAGTTCTTGCAGTTTTTAATTGCAAGAACTGAACCCATCATATTAATTAGTTATTATTAGTTAATGTAAAACTTTTTTATGGTAAAAATAGTCCAAATTTCGAAGTTAGTTTCAAACATGATTTCCCAAACCCCAAACATGGGAAATTTTTTTTCTGTAACACTACATAATATACTAATCCAGAAAAAACAAAATAAAAAACTTTGCCTACTTCAAAATATTGTGTCATTTGCACCTTAATACCGATATAATTCAGTTTTAAGGGAAGAATATTGTTTTTTCCCGCCAAAAGGGGTGCCATCTTGGATTATGGCGTGATGATGTCATCATTAAACATTTTTATCATAGAATAGATCAAAGAGTTATAAAAGCAAGTCCATGCCATTTTTCATTGTCATAGATAAATTGTAAGTATATATACATTCAGATTTCTTTGTCTTACCCCCATCTTAGTGCGCCAATATAGAGCTGCTTTTTTTTGGCAAAAATAAAATTTTAAATTGCTCTAAAAAATTTTGCCCAAACCCCAGACATGGGGATTTTTTTTTGGTCTGGAATACTCATAGTATACTGAATCAGAAAAACCAAAAATAAATTTTCCTTTACATTTTTCCCAACAAATATTGTACTACAACCAGGCTATGTGGTGTGGAATGGTGGTCTTACCATGTGGCAGGTGGCTTGCCTGGAGAATGTTCCAAAGCATGTGTGCCACTCAGCGAGCATCAGATATCATGCAAGAGATTTGTAACTAAAGGCCAGTGTGAGAAAACAATGCACTGGTTCCCATAAACAAATTTCACCCATTCTATGCAACTTTGAAAGGGTAAAAAATTTGGGCACTTTGGTAAAAACAACAAATAGATTTAGTTAATTAACAAATCATTCTTGTCACATTCAGCGGTCGGTGCGATGCTCTCCTGAGGGCGGTTGGTGCAGCCCTAATCGGCGTACTGCAGCCTCATACTTGTGAGTTGACAGCCGTGAACGCTCTCCGAGCCTGTATTTATTGCTGCTGTATAAATAAGTCTTTATTTTTAGTGATTTAATATTATAAATATTTTATTCTTAATTGTAGTACACCGTAATTCAGCTACATAGCTGCTTTGGTTGTATTCTGTTTATTGAGTTTATTAATAAAGATACCGATGTTTATTACCCTCTAGATGTAAAACCTTCAAATATTCTGTTGGATGAGAATGGAACAGTGAAACTCTGTGATTTTGGAATTAGTGGACGCCTAGTTGACTCAAAGGCCAGGACTCGTAGTGCCGGTTGTGCAGCATATATGGCTGTAAGATAATATATGATTTTATTAATAAACTAGAAACACAAACAAAAAAAACATCCACCAAGCACCCAAAATTCTGGCGAATGCAGCTTTAACCATTTACAATTTCTGTACACACTGTCCATTTTTGTGGATTTTAGTCTGGAAGGCAGGAATGTTAACTACCAAGGTACAGTATTGATTGGTTCTTGTACAATACAGACAACCACAAAAAACATAGTATTATCCCTTCGGATAATTCGGTTAAAGGTGGATTCAAACCACAAAGGTACTGTACAGCGGCGATTGCTTGTTTTACAATAAGGATAACCATGCTACCGCAAAGTGGCCAGTTATTTCCTTCTATGAAAAATCACTGTAATGTGAAGGCCCACAACAGATCGTACACTGGACACTACAGGCGCTTGTGATCACAGATTGTCACCAAAATTTAATTAATTGTTGGGACTTACACAGCAGTACCGTCCGCGTTTCATTGATTAACTACCTGTTTTCTGTTACATTTTAAACTAATGCACATTAGTAAACATACTAATATACACAAAATTGAAATTTGAATAAACTTTTGTACACAATGCATACTCAAAAACTGTTGTGTGTCTGTCTTCAAACTTTCAAGGAGGCCTCTTTATATCATATCATTTTTTTAAATATGTATTTTTGTATTCAGCTTTGAATATTTTATTTGATGTTACCTACATCAGGTTTATGTTTAAAACTCTGTATATATGTATATAGCAAGCCAATGGAGCGGTAAGTTGCAAGAATAGTTTTCCACAATAGGCAGAAACATGAAAATGCTTGATCTTTCATTTCATAAACATACAGTATAAATATTTAATTTACATAATACGTAAACAAATAAATGTTCATAAAATATAATTTAAAATAACCCTGTTTAATCAAAATATTGTGATAAGTAAAATTTACATCACAGTTTTCTCAAAACTTACCAAACTTCGATTGTTCATAAAATTGCAAGGAAACATCATATTGAATTAATTTTGTTTTTTAAGATGTATAGTTTCATAATTTGTACATAACTCTGTTTTCAATATTGCTCGGGTGGTATAATTTTGAAAGTTATACCAAACATGACTAACTATATTAAATTTGTGATTTTTGTTTAGCCTGAGAGGATTGATCCACCTGATCCAACAAATCCGGACTATGATGTCAGAGCAGATGTGTGGAGTCTAGGTATATCATTGGTGAGTTGTTCATTCAGATTTAACCTACTGGAATCTTTTTATTTAGTAATACTTTGCATATTGTGAAATTTGTAGTCTTTAAAATTTTTCATCTAGAAGTTAATTGAGGAGACTTAATACTGGTTGCATGACATGTATCTTTTTTTCAGGAATTGGGTTGAGAAAAATGTATGAATATGGCAGTAAATGTATAAAATAAATGATCTTGATTATGACTCGGATGATATAATAAAAAAGCTATCATAAAACACTTTTGACAAAACATGACATTTTATTTTTTCTTGTATAATGTTTAAATGTTTGAATGGCTCTGCTCCTTCTGAACTATGTATTGAAATAGAAAAAAATATTTTTGACAGGCACAGCTACAACACAAGAAATAAAGATGCCCTAAACATCATACCACCTAAAGTTAATTTAAATATAATGATAATACTAAAAGAATGAACTAGTTATTTAGATTTCAAATTAAATTATGAAAACACTAAAATAAATTTTACTACCACATTTTAGTTTAACAGTATTGACACTCTTAAATACATTTTATCTCTTAGTTTTAAATTACATTTTACCATATAGTTAGGGAAAGGGAGCAACTATTTTAAAAAATACACATAGCTTAATTGCTTATCAATAGTTTTTTTTTGCCAATGTGTGGGTATAAGTCTCTACTCATTCATCAATTAGTTACCCAAATCCTAGATCATTCTTTGGGGAGCCATTCTTCAAAATTTCCGCCTAAAATGTACTGTATCTTTCTAGAATCATCTGGATAAAATCAGTTCTTTTCTTTCGTCTTTTCTTACATCTCAATTTTCGTATCTGGTTTATCAGATTTGGATACTTATTTTTCTCTTCAATTCTATATTCGGTTTTTTTCCTTCGATCTTTCCTTCTTTGCCTCTTTAACTTGCTTCCCTCTGTGGTAATATATAGATCTCTTAGATGCAGTAGACAACTGTCTCATTAATAGTGTTACACAATTCATTTACATCAGAATTTTCCACTTATATAGTATTTTAAATCTATTTTTCAATAATATTTCATATTGAATATATAATAAAAACTTTTCATCTGGACGTGTTTTATTGTGGCAACGTTTCACGTCTTATCCAAGACGTTTTTTCAGGCCGACTGATGTTATCGTCAATATGTTGACCTGTGACCAAATGTTAGGGTCACAGGGAGAAAATCAGAGTCTCTTTTGAATTTTGGCGATTACCAGGCTGTAAGCCCTCGCCAAGTTGTGACGTGGACCTCCTCCTTTGTTGAGAGATAGTTGTTCTCTGATGACGTAGATGGCCTCTTTCACACCCTGCTCATACCATCTATGTTCTTTATCCAAAGTGACCACGTCCTTGTTGTTAAACGAATGATTAGTGCTGTCAAGATGTAAGAACACAGCTGAGTCAGCGCACCCTGTACTGGCGCGTCGATGTTGGTACATACGTTTAGCTAGTGTCTGTTTAGAATCACCAATGTACGAGTCCTGGCAATCACTATCTGTGCATTTAATGGCATAAACAATGTTGCTGATCTTGATCTTGAACTAGTTTTTGCCTTAGAGTGTTAGTCGGCTTAAAAGACACTGGGATCTGGTGGCTATTAAAACTTTGACGAAGTTTTTCAGATAGTCCAGAAACATACGGTATAGTGATGTGCTTACGTTGTGTGGGTTGATCACCGTTCTTGGTGTGAGCAGGTGGATGTTTCGAGGCAGGTTGTTTAACTTTCAACGCTTTATGGAATGTCCAATCAGTCCAATCAGAGCATTTGTCTGAGGGCTGATTTAAGATGTTGACGTTCTTCTGCTGTGATATTGTTGTTGGAAGGAATGGTCTTAGCTCTGTGAAAAAGAGTTCTGATGACACCCAACTTGTGGATTAGTGGATGATGTGAGTTAAATAACAGATACTGATCCGTATGTGTTCCCTTTCTATATACCGATGTTTCTAAATTTCCATCAACCAGAACATGGACCAAACGGTCCAGGAACGCAAGTCTTCCATCTCGGATGGTCTCTTGAGTGAACTTGATTTGGTCATTCACATGGTTTATGTGTTTAAAGAACGCCGCCGATTGATCCTTCTTGATCTTTACCCAGGTGTCATCGACATAGCGAAACCAATGTGATGGGAACGTACCACAAAAGGAATCCAATGCAGTGCATTCAAACCTTTCTATAAACAAGTTCACTACAATGGGAGGAACCGGCGAACCCATGGCACAACCATAACATTGCTTATAGAATTTTCCATTATAGACAAAGTAAGTTGTGTTCAAGCAGAGCTCCATTGATCGAACTTTGTTCGATCAATCCAGTTCTTAACGTTCTCCAATACTTCATGAACTGCGTCAATGGCTTCTGTGGGAGGAACACATGTGAACAAAGCTGATACATCATAAGAGGTGATCGTTTCGTCGTCACTCAACTGTATGTCCCTGATCTTGTTCACAAGTCCTGTGAGTTGACAATATGATGTTCAGATTTTACCACCAGTGGTCCAATGATAAAAGCTACATGTTTAGCAACATTATATGTCACCGATTCCACACTACTCACAATAGGTCGTAACGGAACATTAGACTTGTAAATCTTCGGGAGACCATAAAATTTAGGTACTGATTCCCCAGGATACAGCTTGTGATACAACACCCTATCAATGACTTGTGATCTTTCTAACTCTTGGAGTTGGTCAATGACTTTCTTCTTGTAGTTACTGGTCAGGTTTCTCTTCAGTAACTCGTTTTACTATGATTCAACAGATCACATATCTTTAGTCAGTCTTATCCAACAACAGTACATCTGCAGGCAAGATAATTACAGTAGAACCCTGTTTTTACGTACGGCACGGGACCAGAGGCCATACGTTGAAGCGAGGATTCGTAAAATCGAGTTAGAGTCAAAATGGTGCCGACTTTCACCCTACGTACGTAGCCTAGGCCCTAGGCAGCCGCGCGCTAGTCTAGCCGCATTTGTCTAGCCAAGGCTTAGTCTAGCCTAGATTAAAAATATACACGGCAAATGCTCAAAAAGGAAAATCCCCTTCTCGCATTGTTTTGTTATGTCTACTACTGTAAGTTATCTAAAAATGTTGGTTTATTATTTTCATTGTGTAATTGCTACAAAACAACGTGGAGAGACGGCTCTGGGCGATTTATAGGAAATCGTGCGCATGCAAACTCCACGTGGAAAGGATTGGATGTATGTCGGTACTGCTAGATGGTTATCTTAGTGACACGGCAGTGGTGTGAATAGTACCATTGAAGATTGTTATTGTGTATTCGCCATCTTTGATTTTGTTTCCGAACCGAACTAGGCCTAGGATTTCATACATTGGTTTTGAACGCATTATCGCCTAAATTGTGTTGTTAGCAATATTCTGTGTTTAATAACCCTTTCCACAATGACTGAATATGGTAGATAAGTTAGGAATCGTTTTCGTGGGCATTAAAATATTTTTCGAACAGACGCATATCGATGCATGACTAGCGTGACATGCCTACCTTGACGCTGTCGTCGCTGGTTGATCGGTCATCGAGGCCTGGAAACATACAATGTAAAGGTAATTATTGATCTTGATATATTTATAACCCTAAAAGTTAGGCCTATATCAACAGTTCTATAACAAAGAAAAAGGTTTTAGTTGTTCCGTATTGTAAAGCTATGTCTAGGCTAGCCTGATATCCGTAGGTTTGACCCGGGCCTGCTGCGTAAGCAGCGCACGTCAGGCGGCAAACCTCGAATTCACTTCACTTGGCCTAGCGTGTTTGTCATGCTTACGATCGAGCGCTTTCCGATTAATTCCAGAATTGGGAATTTCCCGCTTTCCTGGCCCTCTATCAAATTTTGCAATCAACGAAATAACATAATGATACAAGTTCTATAAACCAAAATATGAAAATATTATTTTATGAAAAAAAAGATGAGAATTCTGAAAAGTTAGAATCAACTTAATACAGTATTTAATTATGATTTTTTTTTTACATTCAGAAATGCAGCCATTGGTGAGAGGTGGTGAATTTTTTTAACACGTTCAAGGAATCAGCTATGTTGCCTAGTTGTTGTCAACAAAAGTACAATGCAGAATTTTTACTGGAACATGTACTGTACACAGTATAAGATTTTGAGTGATTTCTATTTTGAGCATTAGTATTGGTTCAAGATTGCAATTCGATTTTACTTTGTGAAGACAATCATCAGGCACCAAATGTGCTCCATATTAGGTGGATTGTCCACCCAACCCACTTGAAAAAGTTGAATATGCATGTTGGACAATTTCTGATTCATTGTAGGCCTTCCCCACCACCAATTCAACTGTGCCAAACATATTAAATATTATATTGTTTGTGGTTATCTAGTAGCTCTTTTACGATTTCTAGCTATTAGATAAGTTTTCCGGCTTACCACCGTCAGCAAAGGCTAGGCCCTAATTATACACTAAAGTAGGCCTAATATTATATATCTGGCTCTCGGGGCATCATTTGCTGTCCAAAAATGAGAACATTTGATTTGTGGTTGACTTACTGGCCTAATTCACCAAATGACATGTTATTCATTATCATGTTGCCTGGTGCTTTCGTTTCTCAACTGGGTTTAACTTACTACTTTACAGGTGTGTATTTCACGACTCGCATCAACAAAACTTTATCTGCTAGTGGTGCACTTCATTAAACAAAATACAGACCTGTGGCAAGTCTATATGAGCATTTACCTGACCTTATAAAGTGATAAACTTGTGTATCATATTCCATAATTAAAAGAACCTGTCATAATCAAATTTAACTATTCTTGTGCTGCTGTATATCATTTAGTGTAATAAACCATTTTCTATTCAAGTTTTATTTATGTGCTGTTGTAGATCTTAAAATATTTTATTGTTAATGTTCTTAAATATGATTTCATTTAAACAACTACTATATCATGTTTTCATTTAATGAATATTAATTTTATGATGAATTGATAATTACAAACAACAGGAAAAATAACCAATACTTTAAAATTTCTACTGTGGGGAGGCTATGCTTTTATGGCGCAGCATAAAAGGAGTATTTCTAGTTAATTTTTGTTTCTACTTTGACTCATAAACTATTCTTTCGAAGTTACAATCGTAGACGGTAGTGGGGATCAAGTTTCGAAGTCGTAATTTTACCAATGTGATCCGGCATGCATGGCTGCACATGACTCAATAATACATCGGCGCATGCGTTGCTAATTAAAAACGATGGTATAACGATTGTTTATTTTGGAAACATTATCGGAATTTAAAGATAGCGGCAACCAAGTCTGAACCTTTGATCTTGGCTCGTACAACTCCTTCTGTTTCTTTTCTCTATGGATGAACAAACCTCTCAAACTAAACCTGTTATTAGCATGAAAGTTCATTTGTGTTGGTAATATAGTTGAGAAAACTCTCGATCACAACACAAAACTTATCATACCTAGAAATTTCAGTTGTGTGTACTACAACCCTCATCAGCAGACTGTTCTGGCAATTTGAGTGCATTACCCTCTTGTCCTGTGACATTAAAATCAAGTTGTAGACTCTTGGACATTTGTAATAGTGTTGACAAGCAACTTTGTTCATTTAATGACTCCGCCCTCTTCACTATTGAAAAAGCCCTGGATGTGATTAAAACTAGGTTTGAGAATGACAACTACTTTCGTAGTTTATGATGGGAGCTTTTACTTATAGATAATGATGTGGCAATAGTGTCGCCACTTTCACCAGTTTTCGGCAATCTATATATTGATTACGCTATGGTCTTTGTAGATGATACTCACACTAAATTCAGGAAACAATATGCTCAAGGAATGCACAGATCATTTAAATTCCATTTACCTGGACATCAAATTCACCACAGAAAGGGATAAAAATTGATCACTTGCATTCTTGGAGACCCTCGCTCTCATTAAACATTACATTAAAATGTACAGAAAACACACTCATCGAATCACTTTCTGGAGCATAGTGTTGGGGTTTTTAAACATCTGCACCATAGTGCAAACTGAATTATAAACACTCCTGCGTATTACAATGAAGAAAAACAACACATCACTTCAACTCTCACTAAGTACATTTACCTCAATGGGCCTTTAACAAAGCATTCAAACCAAAAGCTAGCGAAGCTGAAAATGTAAAAAAAACTACAAAAGGCAAGTTGTTCTCTACTACGCAAGGTCAATTTTTTTTCTCAAGTTCTAAATTAACTAGTGCCTGAAATAATGTTAGGTTGTGTTTCAAACCTACACGCACTGTAATACAATTCCTTGTTGCACGAGGGTCAAGACCGATAGCAGACGCCTCTGGCCTGGTTACATGATCCAAGAATCCTACAAGATCTCTCAAAACCAGATTCTTTGAGCACCACCATCCCAGTACCACCTCATTGGAAGTTTCTCAACACATTTATATTGAGTCACCAGGACATTCAGTAAGTTTGGACTCTGTAAATATTGTGGTGGACTCTGTAAGTATTGTGGACAGAGAATCCCAGTGGTTTGAAAGAGCTGTCAAGGATGCCATTGTCATCAAGCCATCTCTAATCAAGGATGAGGACTGCTACAAAATTTGATTTTGATGTCACCGGTCAAGAAGATGTGGAATCATTGCCAGATCAATCTGCTGATAAGGATTGTATGTAGTTCACACAACTGAAATTTCAAGGTATAAGTTTTGTGTTGTTCTCTCTACTAAAATAGTTATTAATTACAACTGTGAATATATTCTTAATATATTTTTTTACGCCAGGTTGAGCTTGCCACAGGTGAATTTCCATACAAAAATTGTAACAATGATTTTGAGGTGCTAGCAAGAGTTTTGTCAGAAGACCCTCCGAAGTTACCACCAAACAGAGGATTTTCCTGTGATTTTCATTCCTTTGTGCAATGCTGGTAAGGTTTATTTTTTTATAAAATAACAAAATAACTCTGAATTTGCATTGAGAATGATGTGTAGCATACCTTGTTCATGTAAATTTTGTTAATCTTGAAATGTTGTGAACTGATCTTGTAAGTAATGGCTGACATAACACACTCACTTTTTGTAATTAATAATCAAAATTAGAATGGCTAACATGAAAAAAGTAGGAATTTATTTCTTCCTTCAGTAATAAAGGAATACAATACTGTAAAAACATTCCACAATAAGTGTGGGGAGTACTGCTGGGTGACTAATTGCATTTGCATTTTATTGTAAAATCATGCAATGTAGTAATTTGAAGGCTCTGTCACATCTCACTGGATTGCACATACAGAGAGGAAACGGAACCCAAAAAAAGCAATCCATTGATGTACATTGCTATCCATTTAGTCTCCTGTTTCCCTTTGCCGACTCCATTTCATGACCGGGAACATATGAACAGTGAGAAATTTTGAATATGTACAAAACTTGGACCGGAAAATGTCTCTCTTAAGTATTTGTTAAGTTTTAATTTTATATGTGCGTTTCTCATACTGAACTTCTCCATTAGTATCCGTTCGTCTCCAATGATTCCTATTAATCATGAGATCATTACCGGACAACAAAACGGATGAAACGTAGAATATAATTAACGCATAATTAATGGAAGCGCAAGGTAGCATAAGTTTAACTGAAAGAAACAAAAAAAAGCACAGGCAAAGAAACATAAGAGACGGACATAGACCAAAGATGCAGCGTAATTGTATCCTGTAGTAGGAGCTGGCAGTGATATTTCCTTCTTTTCCCTTTGGCATGTTGACTTTTGGTGTCCACCCACTGAAAACTTAAAGACTTCAGATTTCTGGCTCTGAAAGCCCAGGCTCAACACCCAGTAGTCATCAGTCACAAGTGCATAGCGGTGGGGTATCTAGAGGGTGTGCTCCTTCAGAATTAGAAAACAATAAAATTAGTACATAAATATGAAGATTATGGCCTAAATTACAACCCCCCCCCCTCCTTCCAAATCAGAGAATAAGTATCAACCTCTTTCAGAACTACTGTATATATTCGTGTAAAGTGGCATATTCATATAAGATGCACTCCTATGTAGACGTAAAAGGTTACGATTATTTCATTTTATTTGTATAAGATGTATCTATTTCATTCTCCACTCACAACAATCACAATTTCAGTTACTTAGGAAATGTTTACCACTTACAGTATATACCTGAAATGTGTTGTTCAATTAAGTAGGCCTATAATTCAAGTAATATTCATTTCCAAAGCAATTTATTTGACCTTTTCTTAACAAAGGTAAGTCTAGGCCTACCATTTTTAGCATTTGGTCTATGAGGTGTGTGAATGATAATGATTAAATAGTCATTTTTTAAATGCCTCAGAGAGAGAGAGAGGTCAGAAGTCATCAAAGGTCACTTGAGGTCAGCATCTTATATTTTGGCAGCCACTGGTCATAGTGTTGGCCTTGGTGTCAAACTGTTCGAAATATACACAGTCCTTTGTGGTCTAATGGAACATTTTGACCAAAAATGAGAGTATTGAACTTTGAGCTGTACTGCAAAATGTTTAATATTAACAATTTATATCTCGCCAACTATTTTATTGATTGATTTATGTATTTCAAATTTAACACAAGAATTGTTTATTGACAAGGACATGTCTAGAGATAAACATGGCCAAGGTCCAACACGGAAGTGGTTTCTGTTAATACAATAAAACAGTCAATAAACATAATAAAATCTATACACATGATAAAATTTATACACAAACGTCAATAAGAAATGTAAAATACTGTACTAGATTTGAACTCGTCCTTCAAATGAGTGGAAGTGACACACCTTAATTTGAATGAAATTCGACCAAGTATAAGGGAGATAGCGTAAAATCAAACGATCAAAAACGATTAAATTTTTAATATGTGAAGTCACAGTGACATATCTGCATTTGTCATAAATGGAATCATGTCTATGATTATTATGAATTAATACGATTGTGACCCTAGTCAAAATTATCGAAAATAGCCTAAAAAATTTTCGATTTTTTTGAATTAGACGTTCGATTTCTTAGAATTTTGACGTTCTAGTACATGCACACCATTATGCACACACCGAAAGTTTGTTTACCTAAATGTTATGCGCACACCGGAAGTTAGTTTACCTAAATGTGATCATAAACTTGAAGTTTATTCCCTATAATAATGATTCAGAAATGACAATTTGTTTGGAAGATATGATTGATAATGTAACATAGTATGAGAAAAATCATTGCGCGTAGATGATGTCACATTTTTAAAATTTTCACGTAAAGAAATTTAAACTAAAAGACATCACGAACTACGAAACATCTTAGCTCTAACATACTGACATTTGGATGAAATTTTAGCAAGGATAAGCGAGATACACCCAAAATAAATATGACAATGGCGATTTCAGAGATTAAAATCTAATATTTTTAATTTTTTATAACTAAAAGGTGACGTCACAAAATACAATCAATCTCAATGACTCATTATATCATAATCTAAAAGTCATATGCTTTCAAAATATGATATAAAATTTGGGGGTCACCTGGCATTCTGAGAAGCTATAAGGGGTTAAATATATGTATGTTTTTAACATAATTTCACTGTTTATTGCCAAAACACGCACACAGATTCGTAAGTTTGTTGTGCCCGTAGGACATTGTCATTGTCTCGAAAATTACTGAAAGAAATAGAAATTTATCAGTAGTGTCTCAGGAACCTGTAAAATTTGCCTAAACTTCATTTCTGTCACCCATGCATGTCGTGTGTTAAAAAATGTGTGTACGCATGAAAAATTTGTGAAGATTTTGAAATGTTTAAACATGATTTTGGTCATTTTAAAATTTTATTGCTCGCGTACATGCACATAATGACACGTGCACAAGCTTATTTTTACACAGAATCTTTTATGTCAACTGAAATTTTATGTTCACTAAATATGATCTCGAAATTACAATTGGTTATGTAGATACGATGAATAATGTGAAATCACATAATCGTGCGTAAATGGTGTCATGCATGACTTATGACCTTGAGCAGGTTTCGATATCGATTCCTGGCTAAGGGCTGATAGCTCATTCCAAATTTGAGATATCCTTTTAACAAAAAAGGGAAGGAAAAAAGAAAAATAAGAAAAAGATTTCTGACAATAACAATACCTAATCCACAATTATTGCGGATCAGTTAAAAATAAAAGTTCATTTAACCATTTATTAAAGCAATGTTTAAACATTTAGTTTTAAAACACAAGATTTGATTGAGAATGGATATCAGGAAAGAAGGCTGCGTTTATCAGAGTTTGGCTGCCTAGAGATACAGTTAGTTTTGAAACAATGTGGTATGAACCAAAACCCTTGTATAGCCTGTCAGCATGGCTATAACTCCCCCGATTAATACAAACATACCCTCTTCCTGACTGCCAGAGGAGATTAAGGTACAGCTCGAGCCAATCATTATAGGAAGGACAACCCTCAAATCTTCTACCTCCACTAGATTTTGAATGTTCTTGAGCTAATTTAGACCAAATTTCATCAAAATCGGTCAACCCTAGGGGGTAGAAAAATCCTGGTCAAACAGACAAACAGAGAGACACAGCAGCCCAAAAATAAGTAAGGCCCCTGGCGCTTAGTACAATTTTTAACTTTTTATGTGGCCTAATATTTGTCAGAAAACATATGATTAGCATTTTACTAAAAAAAAGGTGGATTATTATCCACCTTTGACCTATAAAATAATTCAGGGAGATGGCAAATATACAAGGTGTTATGTACTGATTGTGATTTATTTGTACCAATTGTTTAGATGTATTTTAAAAGATCCACACCTGGTTCTGTGGCCAAATGTGATGAGCTATTTTTTATTTTAATCAGGGGTGTATCCAGCGGAGCTAGAATGGGGGCCCGATGCCAAATTAGAACACAGGAGTGAAATTCCAATGGCAACTGATGGCAATAGACGTGGGTCCAGGGCCTGCCTAGGGTCTGGGTAAACTTGCTCCAAAGATACTATGTGACGCAATTTTTTATAGACAAAATATACAAAAAAGTATTGTTTTCGCATGCAAATACTATTCTGCCAAGCCAAAAGTGGGGGTTGAGGCTGGGGTCACCCCCACCCCACCCCCCTGGGATTAGCTCCTGTTAATTTATTGGCAGGGCTATGGGCATAGCTATTTGGTTGTAGAGCCTACTAGGTTTCTATTCTGTTCAAATTTGATTTACTCATAAACAGTGAGATCACAAAAACAGATTGGATTTTAGGTTTGAAATCATGATTTTTTAGATAGATTTCAGTAAAAATTGCCCCTCTTCATCCACATTTTGGAAGCATGTATGATGGGTTAAAACTAAACAAGTTTTATATTAACTAATGAACCTAGACAAAATTTGTAGCTTTAACAAATCTGAGAATTAATAAACCCAGTTTTTTATGTAAATGCTACCTACCATATAAACATTGTGGGTAATTAGCAATAATATAATAGGAATAAAATGGTTTAAAATATATGAAATGTCAAAAGTCAGAAAGTACATTTCCCATTATTATTTTAAAATAGTTCTCATTAAAGCAATATAAACTTGCATGTCCTGATCAATTTGCAACCGACATGGAGTCAATACGACCAGTAGTTACAGAGATATGGTAATTTAAGGTCAAAGGTCAAAGTGCTAGAAATAGCATTTCCAGTAATTTTTTGACAAACTTATTCATTACAGCTAATAGGAGCATGTATATTGCAAACAATTTCAGATTAAAATCAAGTCTCTACAGCCAGTGGTTATCGAGATATAAGGGTTCAAATCTCAGAAGGCCATTTTTGAAAAACACCCACTATTGCCTGACAGAGTGCTCTGATTTTTTGGCACCCCTTCCAAATTTGATACTTATGCCATAAGGGACTCACAAAAAAAATTTGGCGCTTTTGTCCTACGTGTCCCCATTTTGTGAATAATCACTGCTTAGCCACCCCATGGAAAGAGGTTGCACACATAAAAACATAATCATGACAGTTCCTTAAAATTACACAAGTAGAATTTGTTCTGGACATTTAGAAACTAGTTTGGGTCACTTGTTGAGAAGCGATTGTTTGTCAGTAAGGCAAAGGTCACATCTTTTGAATTTGTTTGTGTTCGAATGTGCATGGCAATTGACCACTTAATGGTGTAGGGTGTATCAAGTTCCTTCAGGTCCCAAATGAGTTCTGTTGAGTTCTGGTACGTTTTATGTCTGAACTACTGAAGATGGTTTTTGTACTGCGTTTTGAATGGAAGCTCTGTCAATCCAATATAAATCATCTTCTTGTCCGGCATAGAAACTTCAGAGTTGTATGTAACATTGCTGGCCAAGCAGTTTCCTTGGAGGGGGCATAGTTCCTTGTACCGGCAGTTGCATGTTTTACTGTTAGACTCATTCTTGTCTTCAATGATTTTGTTTTATGTTTTATGAATCTTAATGATTCTGCGTACGTTCGGCATGAAACTGTAGCTAATTTGCAGCGTATTCCTATTGAATATGCGGTGCACATTCAATTTCTTTGGGAACTGCTTGTTGACGAGCTTAAGAGAGATGGCTCCAATATTGGTAGAGACATTCTTACTGAATGGGGGTTGAACCAAATAATATTACGGTTCCGGTTTCTAGCTTTCCGTCTTGGTTATTCATTCAGGTAGGTCAATCCACCTGGGTATCCGCTGGATTTTAGGGTGTTATCATTGATAGGGGTGGCTTTCATGAATGTCTCCTCATTGCAAGATATGTCAGATAGATGTCTGGTTATTGATGCTTGGAGACTTTTGATGATCGATGGTGGATGATTTGATTAGCTGTTGATGTACATTGGATGGTCGTTGGGTTTTCGGTACGGGTAGTACTTGCCATTGCTTAGGTTGAGTGTGATGTCAAGAAAATTTGTTGTCTGAAGACTGCAGCTGATGGTAATTTTAAGGCCAACCTTCTGGAATGTTTTCGTTATAATCTTCCTTATGCAGTCATGTTCACTAACGAAGAGGTTCTTGAAGACTGGCAATCCATCATCTCTGAAGAGACCAATATTATCCTTGTCATAGTAGGTGGAAAGAATATTTTGGATGTAGAGTCTGACGAGCTCACAAACTTCTGCACCATCAAAACTACCCTTAGTAACATCAAAGAGGCCGTCATTGTCTTTTTCCTGGGGGTACCTTTGTTCATGTGTGTTGTTACATCATGTGTGTTGCAATATATACTTGGAGTATGCATTAAAACGTTTCCTGTATTTAGTTTTCTACATCGTAAAACACATCTGTTTAATTTACCTTTTTCTTAATCATTTTTTCTTGGCATGAATTTGACATCTGTGGAACACATTGAGGCTTTTAGCAAATGCATTATAAGCCTAGTAAGCGTCAGTATCATTCTTATTCATTATTATTTTTCTAAACAAGTTGGTTAAAAAGATCTATGCGGCCAGTGCTTCCGCAGGTATAGATAGAGGGAGCATCCCTTTCCCAAATCCGAGTGGGTGCAGTTTTTGGTTTTGACTTTGACTAGTAAAATAATAGGTTTTTGGCCCATTTGCCGTGTTTTTGTACCCATTGAATGTTACACCTGCCCTGTATTTATGTCTATTATTTTGTTTTTACATCAATTTTAGACTCGGCTCCCCTAATAATATAATATGAAAAATAAGTTGTTTACAATTAACTTGAGTTACATTGTAAACAATAATATAGTATCAATGGAAATTGTATTGAAATAAGGTAAAAAGTCAAATGTGGCATTTCCTTTAGATTTAAAAAAAAAACATTTACATCAGAGTGAATATAAACGTGTATATTTTGAATAAGTTGGTGAAAGAATCAACATTCAACTCTCAGTGGTTCCTGGATATAGGTAACCTTATAGTTTGACCCCTAATTTGCATACTTTAGCTAATTTGCATAGTAACGGTTGTTGAAAGCGTGTAATTGTTTGATTTTATAATTTTTTATAATTTACTTGAGTTTTATTTTAAACATTCTACGCCCAGTGGTCCTTGAGATGTAGGTACTCTTATATTTTTATTCCTAATTTGCATATTTTGTCTAATTTGCATATAGTAACATTTGTAGAAAGTGATTTTTTTCTTTTGTTTTTCTCGTCATATATGGTAATATAATATGAAAAATAAGTTGTTTAAAATTTATTTGAATTACATTCTAAACAATAATATCAATGAAAATTGTATCGATTTAAGGTCGAAAGTCAAATGTGGCATTTCCGGTAGATTTAAACAAAAACATTTTCATCAGAGTGAATATACTTGTATATTTTGATTAAGTTGGTGAAAGTATCAACATTCTACTCTCAGTGGTTTCGGAGATGTAATTATTTTTAATTTTATAATTTACTTTAGTGTTATTCTAAACATTCAATGCCCAGTGGTTCTGGAAATAAAGATATCCTTATATTTTGGCCCCTAATTTATTTATTTGATTATTTCAATCCAGACCAACAACGAATCATCACCACTAACAGGCTGGTTAAAATCTTAAATAATATAAATACAGTATAAAATTCATATATACAGGATAAAAAACATATACATACAATAAGCATACACTAATGGGAAAAATATCTTACTGTTTTATATGATGCAAAATTATGGAACGGAATGAGGCAATACTGTTGTAAAAAATATCTATATTACATGAATTAATAAAATAATTAATTTGCATATTTTAGCTAATATGCATATATTAACAGGTGTTAAAAGTGTGCAATTATTTTTAATTTTTCCTTCATGTTATATATGGTAATATAATATGAAAAAATTTATTTAATTTGGATTATAACATTGTAGTATTTTTTCAATGGAAATTGTATCAAAATGATGTCAAAGGTCAAATATGGCATTTCTGGTGGATTTAGGAAAAAGTTTATAAGAGTGAATATAAATTTGTATGTTCTACATAAGTTGATGAAAAAGCAACTTTCTATTAGGCCAAAAAAAAAAAATTGTTGTATTGCCCTTTACCGACCGAACCTAAAAATCGCAAAATCACAGTCGCGGTTTTTTTTTTTTTTTTTTATTTTTT
>JAOTQE010052927.1:0-20602 GCA_025631205.1 Nesometra sesokonis
CGTTTTAAATATTTATTTCATTTTTGCATTATATGGCCGCCTTCCGTTTTTATGGGCTTGTCCCAATACGTTTACAAAATATTATATAATAATTATATATAAATTGTATATATTATATTAATATATTAAATGTGTACAATATGTAAGGCTGAAACAGATAATTTAATATTATTTATTCTGTTAATTAAAAATAGAAATATATATTTTGTTTCTAGACAACACAGGTTGAACATGTGACTGTAGTTACAGCTCTAATCACGATTTCAACTGCATGTCTGCGACCAACGTCAAATAAACAAAAAATTCCATGAGTGGTGGTTTTGCATCTCTGTGTTGCACTCACTGATCTGGCTTTACCTTCATATGCAAATGTTCTGTTTATTCCTCCATAGTTTAAAGGGGCTTATTGGCCTGTGTTTTTATTAACCAAAGTAAATATGAAAGGTTGTTATACAGGTTATATGATTTTGATGATCTGTGAGTGTAGTTTACTAAACCATGTTGAAATGTAGAAATGAGATCAAAATGTAAAAGTGTCCTAGATTGCTAAGGGCCAAAGAAAACATCTCAATGATTAATAATACATTAAGCAATGGCCAGGTTCCCTTATGCAGTTTGAAGTGCCTAAAAGAAAGTGTCTGCAATAAAACAAATTGCACCTAGTAAACATTTAATAGAATGTGTGATGTGGAATTACAAGTCGTCATGGTAATAAGATAAGTAACCTGCAATAGTGGCCCAATCTAATATCGGGCAGATCCAGGATCATATGAAAGAGGGGGCGCAAAATTCCGGCCGGATGGGCGTGTTCAGGGTTTCAAATTTAACAAGCAAAACAAAAATGTTATTTACATGCTTTTCATCAATTTTATGCTGTAGTTGCCAGTAGTTTGGCTGTATTCCATTTTTTGGGGAAAATTGTTAAGGCGGCGTACGTAATATAAGAACACACATACTTTTGACAACATCCGCCCCTGAATATACAATTGTTGAAATTATCTTGAACTGACATATGTTTAGATATATTAGCAAAAGTAAAAATTATCAGATATGTAATGTAGTTGTAGTGTAGTTCGATTTATATAGCGCCTTATACAATAGAGTCTCAAGGCGCTGTGGACCAGATGTTACACATTCATATGACTTTCTACGCCCATAAGCGTCACATCATGTACTGCTGCTCGATACAGGCGCTCATTCATCTGTCCACTACAGGGAATGTGTAGACCAGTACACCAGGGTAACCCCCTACTCGTCTCAAAAGATGTACTGGGTTCTTTATAATGCACACGAGCCATATGTATACACTGAGCCTACGGTTTATAGTCCTTATCCGAAAAGACTTGTTCCACCACCAAAACGATGTTGCGAGCGGGCCTCGAACCCATGCTGCTGTTATTGATGATTATCTTTTTTAACTTAACTGTCAATGCTAAACATTGGTGGCTATCTTAGTTGGAATGTGTACTGTGGAATGAAACCTTCAGTGATAGGTTAGCAATCTAGCAGATATAAATTTATGGACATTGTAACTATGTGTCAAAGGTCATGTATGTCAAAGGTTATATATGAGTGTGTCAAAAGTCATGTTTGTATATTGTGGACAAGATTGTACAAATGTGTTTCATATATTTTCAAGACTGTGAATGAATAATATCAAATTAGCGTTATTTATATGCCATAATCCTTGGACAAACTTGTACATAATTATTTTTCAATAGTTGCAATATTTCTTGTGGTGATATTTATACTGTGTCTTTCATTGTGAAGAAGTAATTTGTAGTTCTGTACATTAACCATATGTAGTAGTTTAGATGATTTGATACAAGAATGTCATGAAGGTTTTGCTAGGGATCTCTATGGTTTTTTTTGATTTTTATGTTTCCTGAGAACTTCAATGGGCTTACCTTGGTTCCTTGGGGTTTTTATGGAGTTTTGATTCTTTAGACTTTTCTTAGTCCCCTACAGGTTTCCATGAGGTTTTCTTGGTTTCTCAAGGGTTTTCTTGGTTTCCATGGGGTTTCCTTGGTTTACGCGATGATAGTCTTCTACTTGTCAGCCGACGGTTTTTTGATGATTTCCATGTTGAATCACTAAAAGAAACCTGTAGGCTGACGAAGAGAAGACTTTTCTCGTTTCTGGAAACCACACACACGGAGCGACGGTTTACTTGTGCAGCCATTGCACAACACAGTGAGTCCTCGCCTTTAGTTTTCATGGCATTTCCTTGGTTTCCTAAGGGTTTCCTTGCTTGGGGAGTTTCTTGTTTTCCTGAGGGTTTCCTTAGTTTTCACGGTGTTTCCTTGGTTTCCTGGGCGTTTGATTTTTTGAGGGTTTCCTTGTGGTTTCTAATGAGGTTTCCATGGATGCAAAATGAATTTGCTAGTCTTTGACATTATTCTGTTACCATACTTTATGTGTGGTTCATTATCATAGACCTGAATGTTAAAGTGTTCCATGTTTACTTTAACTTTTTTAATAATCACACTGTAAAGCCATCAAGAATCTTGTATATTGAAATTAAATTAAATCTTAGGAATAAAATAGAAAATACTTTATCATTTATATTTAATATTAGTAATTAAAAGTACACTAACCTCTCCTAAATCTATCCACCCATTAGACAGTTAATGATAATTGATAATTACATAGAGCTTATTGCTAAGGCTTCTAAACTCCTAATATTTTGTTTCTACGCACATTGGTTTCATGATTTTGGAACATTCCAAAAATTCCTTTTTAAATTTTTTTTACCGGAGGGACGGTTTTGGGAGAGTTAAGTACATAAATCAGTATTTACAGTGAAATTTAAAAGTCGAAAAGTGTAAAGTGGTAAAAAAAAATCTACTTTGAAAAAGTTCAAATTAAATCTTAATGGAATACACATCAGTCTGGCATGAAAAATAAATGTGACTTAAATTTAACATAGGCAAGTTTGACCGTATGTGAAAAAATCATTCTTTCATGTGTGACGGTGAATTTATAAGAAAGTTAAATTGTCTTATCCGCAGAAAGTTTTACTATATTAACATTTAAAAAACAGGTACTTGCCTTGTTATTTTCGGTTTTAAAAATTTATTTACATTTGTATTATTATGAAAGTGCCATTATGGACTAGATTAAAGTTTATCGACAAAACCCCATAAAAATGACAACAACAATATGGAAGACACACAGTGGTAAAAGCCAAAATAAAACCAGTTGGAAACCAGGCAAGCACATAAAAACTGACGATTTTTAGCTGATAGCTTAAGAAGTGTAAGGAACAATGGGCATAGAGTAAAACCAAATTTCATTAGTAATTCATTCCATTTCATTGTTTTTAAGAATGGAGAAGGTTGTTTGTTGAGAATATGGTGTTAATATTTGAATATGTATAAAATAAAGTGTGTATATAACAAGAATTTATTTATTATACAGTTGTTTTGTATAATAGTAATATTATTTATTAAATATAATAGTGTCATGTCATAATGTATGTTGAACATTTAATAAATGATAATAAACAATATTCATTAATGAACATCGTATTAATTGCGTTTTTCTTGTTCTCTGCTACTTGCGTGATGACAGATCTACATTTAGATTTAGCCACAAATTCCTGATAGCAGATAATAAATTTTTTTTTTTTTGGTAACGGTTATTGCTTACTGTCCATGAACACATTAAAGATATATTTATTTTCATAATAAATCTAAAGTTGTTCATTTTGAAGTAATGGAATTAGTTTTAGTTTTACTAAAAATTATTTACCAAAACTTTTACAATGATACCTTATGAAGAATTGCAGGATTTTCTAGTGCAAAAAAAAAACTATTTTAATACAGTAATTTAAAACTTGAATTGGGTAAACATGTTATCTCAAAATCTGATATTCACTTATCATCATTTTTGTATAGTTTTTTAACATATTTGGAGCCATTTCGATACTACAATTGTATATTTATAGTAGTAAATAAGCTTGCATTTAAATTGCGAATTTTCGGTCCCAACTGGACCCTCGTCGGCACGTTTGGTCGATGCTGCTGTTACTGTTGTATTTTCCTCCGGCCTATTTGATGACGTAACTTAATTGTAATAATTGTATTGTACGGGTAATAGTGAAGTTTCGCAAACTTACGAAATACGAAAACTGATACGTCACACTCCAATTTTTCAAAGTTGCTAAATGTGTTAAAAAATATATTTGTTCTACCTATGAATTGTTGATGATCGTTGTAAAATACTGACCAACTGTGGCAGATATTTAAGGTGTTCTATTCAGATGTTACAAAAATGTATGACGTATCCGTTTTCGTATTCCGTAAATCTGCGAAATATCACTAATGACAACAAAATTAAGTTACGAAAATTCGCAATTGAAATGTAAGTTTATTTATTACTATTAACAGGGGCGGATCCAGGATCCACCGAAAGGGGGCCCACTTTCATGTCAACGTAGATTGGGGTGGGCGTGGTTGTCCGTTTTCTTCAAAATTGTGCCAAAAAATGTATTTTTTGGTTTCAAAAGGGCAGGGTCCGTTGGGCCCCCTTGGATCCGCGCCTGATAAATATACAATTATAGTGTCGAAATGGCTCCAAATATGTTAAAATATATACTATATTTCCGGTATGAAACTCCATAAAATCAATGGTCTCGTAACATACTTAAACGTGTTATCATTTTTAGAATGATGATAATAAAATTTCCTAAAATTTTAAATAGCTTTATGATGTATATAACCAAAGTTCGTAACCATGGAGACAGGTGATCAAAGAGACAAATTGCACGTTCCCCTCTAATGTTTAATCTGATTCGCTACAACTTGAACATTTTTATCATACAAACAGGGGGAATCCAGTAGAGGATATAGAGGGGGCCCGGTGCCAAATTTTGTAGGTTCTAGGGTCCTCCCCGGGCCGAATTTTCAAACTTCCTGAGTACCTGAGAGGCTGTTTTATTGCAAACAATGACTTTCAACTTTCAAATAATATTTGTCGAAGTCAAAATTCAGAAATTTGCTCGTGTATAAATTTCTTCATTTTCAATTGTTTGAAATTGTTTTGTAGATGGCAGGGGAGGATTTAAGGGGTGGGGGGAGCCGGCTTCTTTGGAAAGTAAAATATATAAATATTATTAACATTGCCTATAAAACGAAAATATTCAGCAAGAATTGATCCCTTGACGCCCCTAAGGCCATTTCCGGACTTCTAATGAACAAAATTTCCCGGGGGAGCAGCATGCCCGGACCGCTCATCCCCTTTTCCAAAAGTCTGCTTCCGCCCCTGGATAGATTGTTGGTGCAGTTGGTATCACCCTGTTTTCTGGTAGTCACTAAGTAGTTACTTATTTATCAGAAGGGTAGTTCTAGAGGTCTGAGTCACAGCTAATAACAGTAGTGTGGTATATCGGTAATATTGAGGTTTCGCAAATTTACGAAATACAATAACGAAAACGGATACATTCCATTTTTGAAAGATACTAAATGAGTTAAAAAATATATAAAAGTTTCCACCTACGAATCGTTGATGATCGTCCTAAAATATTCACCAAGTGTGACATGATATTAAAGGTGTTTTATTCAAACGTTACCATAATTTATGACGAATCCGTTTTCGTTTTCGTATTTCGTAAAGTTTCGAAACCTCCCTAATAGTATATTTACGAAATACGATAAGGGAAACGGATGCCATACTAAATTTTTAAAGTTGCTAAATGTTAAAAAAAAAATCAATTTTCACTTACGAATCGTTGATTGTCTTAAAATACTGACCAACTATGACAGATATGCAAGCTGTTCAATTTTAACGCTACAAGAAGTTATAAAGTTTTCGTTTTCGTAAAGTTGCGAAAACTCACTAATGAGCCCGAGTTCCTTTTCGATGAAGTGTAAACATTTGCAATTACAGTATTTCAATTTATAGGCAAAGTCATGTGGGGGTTATTACCAGGACTGTAGCCAGCATGAGGCAGACGAGGCGGCCACCTCGTCTGAAATCTTAATAATTTTGTTTTTTTCCTTAAATATATTATTTTTATAATATTTATATTGCCCCTACGCGCCGCCTACCCCAGCGTCGCCTCGTCTGTTTTTCTTTTCTGGCTAGGACCCTGATTACAGTAGATGTCACAGTAAAGTGCATGAAACGAACTTCAACATTTCTCTAGGGTC
This sequence comes from Nesometra sesokonis, assembly GCA_025631205.1. Lineage (NCBI taxonomy): Eukaryota > Metazoa > Echinodermata > Crinoidea > Comatulida > Antedonidae > Nesometra > Nesometra sesokonis. The sequence continues at coordinate 6,153 of JAOTQE010052927.1, forward strand.
TCACAAGAAAGTTAAAACATCAAAAATGTACCTCTGTGATCCAGACTAGATTATAATTATGGATAGTGTTAATAACAACAAAACAACAAACAGTAATAATAATGAAAATAAATTCACAAGAATTGCTTGCGCCCAACAGGATCTGAGGATATTTAAATTGTAATCTAATTTGCATATAGCACAGTATCTATCTACTGAATAACTTGCTGACAGCTTGAGTTTGATATTTTTATTGCAACTTTCTTGTTCTGTGACAAATAGAAATGTTTGTCCATAACCCTGTAGTTTATAAAATTCTGATGAATATTAAAATCATATTTTGAAGAAAATTCGGAAGTCCTGTTTTATATCAGCGTGTGGGGTAAATTCTGGAATTTATATGGGGTTTTCCCAAAATTCTTAGTTTACCTTGAAGTAATATAAACTTTGTAACCATGGCGACTGAGACAGGTGTTCAAGGAAACCGTCTTGATTGCTCCGCCCTCTAATGACCAATGACAAATCTGATTGGCTAAAACTTCAACTGTAAACAAGTATCTCAAGTTATCACAATTGCATTACAGCACATTTCCTTATATAATACTGCATCTATTTTCACATTGCGCTGGCTGAGGTTGTACAGATTTGTTTTATTGATTATACTCGTTTTGGTAGAGGATCAATTTTCTACCATAATGTAAGTTTCTACTCATAATTATTTTTCCAATGCTTGATATACATTATTATTAAATCACAGTAATACTAAGTATTTATATCATGTGTCTATATATATGGATGTGCTCTGGCTTTATTTAATATAGCCGAAGCACATCCGGATCAAATCAATGGGGGCCTGTAGATGACCCAAAGAACAAAGAATTACTGCCTTTTAGATCAAATTCTATCGAATGGTTTGGAAGAAAAAGAAACTAAAAGTTTCAATTGAATGGCTTTTAAAACACATCAGTAAGCAAAAGCTTAGTTTTTTGGTCACATAGTAGGACATGATTTGGAGAAAAAAAATGAGTTCTTGAGGCACACATTTCAGGAAAGAGAAGCAGAGGAAGGCCAAGATGTGGGATAGAGCTGTGAAAGAAGCATTTGGTTCGATGGTAAATGCACCAAGGGCTGCAGACATTCCTTTTACGCTGCTGTGAGAGAAACACTGTGAAAAGAGTATGATGATGATGATGATGATGATGATGATAGACCGCTCTCATGAATGCATGAATTTATTTAGGTTCAAATGTGTTTGAAATTGTTAGTTTCTTCTTACTCGGTTCTTGTTGATTGATTCTTTTCTTGATGCAGTAGAGACAGGGATGGAATCTGAAATAGGAAGGTTTCGCAAATTTACGAAATACGATAACGAAACGGATACGACGTCAATCTTACATTTGCTAAGTGTTAAAAAAAAATCAACTACAAATCGTTGATGATCGTCATATAGAGTAATACAGACAGATATGACCCAAGGTGTTCTATTTAAACGTTACGAGAATTTGAATGACGTATCCGTTTTCGTTATCGCACAGTTGCGAAACCTCACTATAATGTAAGCGGCCTAAGCGAACAGATGATGCCGATGAGGGCCAGCATGATAGTTAGTGATTGAAAATGAAATAAGTAAAACCTTAATCCTAAGTTTAACTTTTGGATAAACCAATTGATTTTACTGATCTGACTGACAGTTTTGGACACCTTGGCCGGTGTCCTCCTTTGACAGCTCTGTTGTTAAGCAATCCGATCACCGGTAGGTGGTGATCGTCTAACCACAGGGTCATAGACGTGACTTAGTAAGTAGGCCCCTTCATCTCTGTTCATGGTCTTATCTCCTCTACGTCTGATCCATATGGCCTCCTTGATGCGTCTGGTGGTTTCATCATCTGCTCTGTCTATGATCTTGTGGTGGTTCCAGTCAATGATGTGATTTTCTTTTACGGCGTGGTCCGCTATGGCTGATTTGCTTATTTCAGATTGGGAGTCCTTTCGAGACTGGCTAGTATAATTCTTCCACGGTTGTACTTTTTCCGTTTCAAAAGTACAACAGAAAAAGCAATTGGTTTTTCCAAAAGTTAAACTTATCGTATCTTCAAACCAGATGAACATTTTCAGTTACAGTAAAACCTTGATTTTACATACTGTAAGAGACCAGAAGGGGTATTTAAATCAAAAAAATTGTAAAATTGCGATGGTCTTTCTAAGTGTGTTCATCACTTTTTTATTTACTGCTACCCATTGTTTAGTCCGAGAGGATTTTAAGTATATAAAAATAAAAATCTATAAATGTTGGTTAATTTGAACGAAATTTTATGTTTATGAAATTGAGGTTTGTAAAGTCGACGTTCCATTGTATGTTTTTTTTTTTGCAATAGTTTGAAAGATGTCAGTAACACACGTCCTCTCATTCTGCATCTTATTGAGTATTGCTACGACAACATGGTCTTGTTCCTCCAACAGGCCACCGATTACCACCACACCACCACCGCCGAATAGTAAGATTATTTTCTTTGTTTTATTTGCGAAAAATAATGCCATCATGCAATACAAATCAGTAGGTAAACAAGAAACCAATCAATAGACAAATAAAACAAAATTATTCCATCAGTACATAATGTAATATACATGACATATACTGCACATATAAAAAAAATACAAAGTATCAATGAACATCAAAATAATATAGTATGGAAACCAAGGGATATTCTTTTATTTCAAAAAGGGGCAAGAAAAGACAAAACAGATGCTAAACTATAAAATGTTATTGTTATTGTTATTATTTAAGTATATAGTTTCAGAAACCTTTTCCGGGTTCAGGATGTTATATTTTTTTACAGTAGAAGAAAATAAAAATGTCAACATTCTCCAGGGTATTACAAGGAAGTTAAACATCAACACTGTAACCCATCAATAAAATTATCATTATTAAATCATTGTGTGGTTCAATATTATCATAGAGAAAAGAAACAGACTTTCCTCCATGATATTATGTAGAATTGAACCGATTGGAGTCAATATTGAACACTAGGAGATGCCACTTTAGTATGCACTTCTGTATACCATTGAGGGAACAGAACTGTTCCTGATACCATGAATCCATAAAAAAATATGTGTATATAGGTGCCTAGTTGGGGAAAAAACACATTCGTAACATGATCGACATGCAAAAGTTAAGATTGTCGACCGGACACAGAACACAATCATGCATTTATTTAAAAGGAAATCGTTTGATGAACATTTAACTCCATACTTACACATGTAAAAGCCAAATTAAAGCAATTCAGACTTTATAAAGCAGTAATGAGACCTCGGTTTTTGGACACTGCGCAGTAAACCAATTGAAGATTTTCACAAAATGTTGTCCCAATACCCTCCATTGAGCCCCCTTCATTATCTTTTTCTAATATAGTATTTTAGCATTTACTGTCATACTGTTATTGTCAGTTCCATACTTTTATTGTCACAATTATTGTTGTCACTGCTATATTATTATTGTCACCAGGGACGGATGCAGGCTTTCGAAAGACGGTGGGGGCGGAAGGGGGTCCGGTAGAGAGATTCTTGTCTTATGATTACCGAATACTTTCCTTTTTTAGACAGTGTTAATAATATTGATATATTTATTTTCCGAAAAGGGCGGGGAGGAAGTATCGAAGTCGGTCCCCCACTTATATCCGCCCCTAGTGGTCATTTACACAATTTAATTTTCCAGATAACATTGTAAGTCGTTCCCAGTGGTCTGCTCGATCCCCCAGATCGACCACATCTTTGAACCTACCAGTAGACTACGTGTTCATTCATCATACGGCTGGAACTTCCTGTACTTCGCAATCTGTGTGTAGCTCGACTGTTCGTGGGATTCAAAACTACCACATGGATACAAAGGGTAAGTAAATAGTAAATAAACAACAGTCGAATTTTGAATTTTGGTATTAATGTATTTTCTTTCATTGTTCATTTGATTCACGGTCTATTAATATTTTGTATACTATAGTATTTTAAAAGGGAGTCTTTTTAACGCGTAAAAACGCTTGTTTTTGTATCCCCGTAGGCCTACTCACTTTTTAAATAACATTTTGAAATCTTTTTATACATAATTTATAAGACCGATGAATATCAAAATTGAACTTAACTGAATTGAAAAGACAATGCCCACCATGTGATGGCAACTTCCACCATGTAACACAAATTATTACGAGCGCGACACAGAGACGAATCCAGGATCCAGTTAAAGTGGGTGGCGAATTCCCGGCGGCGGGTCCTAGTGGGAGCCCTCGGCTTTCATTTTGGCAAGTTAACCCTTATTCCCCCATTTTTTTGTTGCGTTTTGTAACCTGTTTATGTTATGCATGACCCATGTAGGCCTATTTTTTTAATTTTTACGGTAAATATTTTGCACGGTGCTCGTAATTAGGGTTGAGTCGCAACTACCTCCTGGCAATAATACGCGAGGGGGAATCCCGCTATATCTGCCCCTGTGACACTTATTTGTCTAAACTGCTATTTTCTATATAATATGAAGATAATATGATACTTATACCGTAGATAAAGAAATTAGAATACCTACGGGCCACCAAATGATCACATTTTAAATTTAGTCAAGAATAATTTGTTATTTTAGGTTGGGACGACATTGGTTACAACTTTTTGATTGGCGAGGACGGTAAGGCGTACGAAGGGCGTGGCTGGGGTCGAGTTGGTGCTCACACATTGAATTACAATGACGTTGGTATTGGTATAGCATTTATGGGCAACTTTATGAATCAAAAGGTACAAAATAACTAATATATGTTAGCTCTTTAACATTATAATAGCACTGCTACAACGCACACACAATTCTCATAATTGAAAGCCCGTTAGTTACTACATCATGCATGAGCAATGTTGTCGTTTCAAGAAACCTTTTAATTGGACCTGTCAATTTTAACGAAGTGTTTTGTGCCACTTGTTTTTTTTAAGGGCATCCAGAAATTTTTAAACGGGGGAGGGGGGGGGGGTTGGTGTGACAGACTAGATCAATTTTACAGTTGGAAGGGCACAGAAAGACTGAATGAGCAAGGGTGGGAAGGATCCCCCTTCCATAGAAAAAATGAAAATAATAACCTCTAGATTTGCACTATGCAGTACAGTCGAAAAGTGGGGATCCCTACTCAAAAAATATGCGGGGCACGTTTTTTTTTTCTTACTCTTTTAAACATTGTTTTGGGTTGATGTGCACCCTCCCTTAAATCCGAGCCTGTTCATGTCAATATTTCATTAAAGTAAATTTGCAATATAAACCATTTATATTTGATTTCTTCCGCAGCCTAACGATGCCGCTTTACAGGCGGCGAAGGATTTGATTGCACATGGGGTAAATTCGGGCAAAGTCAGCTCACAGTACACTCTCAAGGGACATCGTGATGTTAGGGCTACCACTTGCCCAGGAAACCACCTCCATGAAGAAATTAAAACATGGCCGCACTATTAAAATTATCAAGTCAATCCTACAGCTGAACCTCCCTGTGCGAACACGTCTCGTAAGCGGACACCTCCCTTAACTGACACTAAAATACAGTATCCGTTTGTTCTTATCTAATCAGTGAATTTGGTACCTCCCGTAAGCGGACACTTTTTGTCTTTAAAATTTAGATTTTTTGTATGTTAATTTACCTCCCATAATCGGACATCACGGAAAATTTAGTGATTTTTCTGTACAACGAATACAAATTTCTGTATAAAATCGTCCACTGTATTGGCAGAGAGTCATATTACTAAACTAATCTTAAAAATGATAAACAATATTTAATAAAATATACAATGCGGTGACTATACATTTTATTTAGTACTTTCAGTTTTAATTGCATTGAAATTACAGTACATTTGTATACAATATTGCATATTTTAAATGCAATAACAATAACTTCCCAGAGATTGGAAAAATTTAACTAAAAATGATAAACGTCCATGACGTATTATCAATACCATCGTTCATACAACCAGTGCATTTTTTTTAAAGTGTGTAGTTAAAATAGCATGCCCCGAAAGGTTTTTTTTATTTTTAATTAGCACGGTTGGAAAAAGACTGGCTTGTAACGAATCAGATAATAATGTACTGTATATAGAATGTATGTGATATCTAACATATATAGACATACAAATCAAGTTTTTCGTTAACACTAATAAATCAATCAATAAATGTTAATTCCGAGATCACAAAACTTAAAATTTATTTTAACATGAACAGTAGACTAGGCACAAACAAACTTGATTTTGTTGCCATTTAGAGATTGCACCTACACAACGCTAGGTCGTAGGCCTACTAAACACACTGTTAACAATGGCAACCACCAGAGTATTTACCCACATGAAAGTGCTTAAGACTAATAAAAAATACATTTTAAATCTTAAATTCTTTGAGAAATTGGTAAAAAAATCTAATGAATGTTGGATTACTTGCCTCATGATTGGTGTCTCATAGTTGGCACCATCAAAATGAAGACACACATTTGAGAACAAGCAATAAAACATTAATCTCAATTTTTTTCCACAAATTTTATAATTCTAGATTAGGCTTCATAAAAAAAAAGATTACTTTTGGGAAAATCGAGGTTTTTTATTTTATTACTCATTTTACTATTTCAAATGATCGTTTTCGTCTGTCATATTCACTTGAAATGCTTTGGATTTTCTTAAAATAAATCAACGACGATTCTCGAGAAATTTCTTTGCTCATGATGACGAAAAACTAGTCTTACAATGATTGATGTTCACTGCAGGCTGATGTTCCCTGTTCTGTTCAAATGGGTATCGTATTTCCGAGGGTCTAAATAATGATGGAAGATCGGGCCCATGTCAAGATAATTACAAATTTGGTGGGTCGAATAAAAAAAACCTCTCGCCCTCATCAGTTTTTATGCTTTGGTAGGGTGATAAACTATTTTTTTTTATGGCTCTTACAGTAATGTGTTAAATTTCTTAAGAATAATCAAATACTGTGTATGTTTCAACGCTTAAATATTTTTTGGAGAAAAACAAACTTAGATAAATGCTGGATTGCTTGCCACTTGAATATGTTTTCTATTAGACGCCAATCACGAGTTAAGTAATCTAGAGGTCTCTAGTAGTTGCTGGTAAAGCCCGGCACTCCAACTAAACCATCGCTCCTGTGTTTTGTTGCCAGACGCGATAACAGTCTTCTATTCGTCGACCAAGGTTTTTTTTAGTGACTTCACTGTTGAACTACCAAAAAAACATTGGTCGATGGGTAGAAAACTGGCATCGCGTCTGGTAACCCACACACACAGAGTGCAACAGTTTAGTCGTTCGATCGTTGCACGACGCAGTGATAGCCCGGTTTAATGTTTAAGGGGATTGCACAAACATAGCCTTCTATTCAAAGTCACTAATCTTATTATGTTATCATTCACTACCACCCAAGTTGCAGAAATTATTACCAAGCAGTGGTATTTGTAATAATAATGCCAAACATTTATAATTTCCACTAAAATTTATACCGTAACTTGCCACCGGTACTTAAGAGTGGATGTTAACACCATATCCTGCTACTGAAGATCATCATTCTGCTGTCCACAGCAGGGGATTGTATGGACCAATACACTGGTGTAACCCTTACTTGTCTCAAAAAATGTACTGGGTTCACATGAACCACTGTATACACTGGGTCTATGGTTTATAGTATTCCAAGAGGACTTGTTCCACCATCAGAACCATGGTGTGAGTGGGTCTCAAACCCGTGCTCTTGTTTTTGCCTGGTCATACAACTCGTGCCTTGTGCAATTAAAATCCAACTACAGCATCATCAAATATTAACAACACTTTACAATGAATACATCTAACAGGGACAAATGATTTTGTAAAAAAATAAATCTTGACGACTTACATAAAACCAGTTATTTCATTAAACTTGATTTATTATACATAATATATATATAATTAATTAATTATTTTAACAATATATTTAATCATAACTTTACTTTTGATCATAATCTAACCTATAACCTCCAAGGAAAGCACATATATTTTCATCCACTTAACTTTTATGTTAAACTCTTTAAAACAAGAATAAAAAAATCTCTCTTACACACCAAGTCAAAAACTCTTACTTGCCTTGTAGCTGCTTACAGTAGCCACTGCTTAACTGCAAAACAAAAACATAAAACTACTAAAAGTGGATTATTCATACAAATATAAGTTATGACTTAAGCTTTAAATTTTTGTTCAGTTTAAAATCTAACACTGTATGCTGTTATGTTAAAAATAAAGGTAGACTCTGGTTATATTTAAGCTCAGTCCAAACCATCAAAAAACTTTGATATGCCCATAACCATACATGGACATGTCCTTACCATGTATGGGTTTCTGAATGTGTTATATCAAAAAAAAAATGTTGATTGTCTGGACACAGCCTTAGAAAACAAGATATGCTTGTGAAGCCAACTTTGCTATGTAGCACATGAACAAAACAAGACAATAAATGGAGGTTGGAGGTCAAGTCACATGATCAAAATGTATGGCACGAACAATATTAAAGGCACCTCTCACGATACGATCAACAAAGGTTAAAGTTGACAGCGGACAGGATGAAAACAATATTCCTTTGGAGATTTCGATCTGGCAGAGGCCATAAAAATATTAAATCGTGCACAATTAAACAATTATGGAAATGGTCACAACATAACATAGCAGCTAACACCAGTTTAGCTGACTGAACTAACAACAACAGCAGCAATAATAATGATAACAATGATAAAATATTTTTATACTTTCCAATAGTTCTGGCTGGGCAATCTGCAAGCCCCCAGCAGTGACTGGTGCACCACCAACCAATACTTAATTCTTACTTAACTGCTATTGATGCTTATAACTAAGTCTTATTATGAGGCTTAGGGAGCGGAGCTAATTTATGTCATGGGAAAAAATCTTGGCATGGTTTGAACACAGGAGCCTAAATGCCACTCACAAGATTAAAAACAAGGGCCCCTCAAGAAAGCAGTCTTTTATCACTGAGGGCTACCCTACTGACAAAAAAACATATAAATTAATGTGTCTTATTACCATATGTAGCTAGATTGCACATTATCAATTTGTTTTAGTCTAAATCTCCATTTATAGTGCTCCCTACAGCAGAATCAGATTCTGCTCTGGAGCTTAGAGGTTTGTTTACATCTCCATTTATAGTGCCCTCTTTTGCAGCATCAGACTCCGTTCCAGAGCTCAGTTGTCTAAGTACAAGATCTTTGTAAACACCTCCCTTCACTAGAAGCTCATCATGCGTTCCCATCTCAGCAACAGCGCCATCTTTTATAACCACCACCTTTAAATGGAAAAGGAAATAAAAAACAAAATGAGCATATAAACAACAATCAACTGCATGGAAAGTTACCAAATGACAGCAAGTAAAACACCAAGAGCTGATTTCTAAGAAACTCTTACTATAAAAACCAATGCACAGGCATCGAACTAAAGGAAAAATGAATATTCAATTATGTCTTTTTTACCAGTTTACTATTATATAATATTAAACTGTACGCGATTAATATCGACTCCCAAGTAGCTATTGCCCGAACTCGCCATGCGACGATGGTTCATCCGGGAAATTGGATGTATGTGTACAAGATGCTGCAGATGTTGTGACCTGCATAATGCCTAGCCTACAAGTCAACTAAATCTGTAACCACCTATTAAAATTCTGCGTTTGTGATAAGTTGTAGCAAACTTGAAAATGAATTAATATTACAACCATGCTAGCGTTATCAAAATTGGACTAACTTAAAATATTGCACATTAATATACAAAAATTTTAGTATATTTCCTGTTGTTTATTTCTCAATAACTTTCCCATGCAACAACTTGGGACTTTGGCCATGAAATGTCCCATATATAGAAAACGCCACAAAAAAAACAAAGCAATGACTACTGAAGTTTCCTGTGCTTTATTTATGCTTTGTCAACTTAAAAAATTTGGAGTTCCCATCCCTAAGTCTTGAATAATGCTGTGAGCTCTTATTAGTTAAATTTGGTAAGAATGCTTTAATAAACTTAACTCATTTTTTAATAAACTGAATAGGAAATTCAGTACAGGAAGATCTCTTCACTCAAATGATAAACTCAGTAAGTATAATTTTAGAACTGAGCATTTTAGAAAATAACCTGTACCTAGTATAATCAAAATCCTTAATTTGCAATACCCACCTAACATCACCTGAACCTTTCCTGTGTGCTTGTCTGGTATCGCTTTTAATGTTTTCATAATATTATTTGTATTTTAATTAGTATTTTAATGTTGTATTCTATAGCTTTTTAACTTTTTTACGGTGCACTTTTTAATGTAAATTTGGCTCAATTCAGTTTATTCTGCAATGCCATTTTATTTTGAATAAACCAGATATGAATGAATGAATTGATAAAAACATGGCTGTCATTGGCACCAGCAAAAGTGTAAATATAGTACTGTATTACAATATCCTTTGGAGCACCATGTTTTAGACCAAATGGCCTGCCGGATATACAGTCTCGGATCAATCACTACTGTTCTATTCTCTCTAACTCTGTCAGCTTTTCACCCACACGATCTAACAAGCTTGAACTCCCAGTCCCTACTCATCTGAGATGCATTTCATATTGTGGATAACCTACAGGCAATTATCAACACTGGTTCTTTTTTTTATAACTTTGTCAGCTTTTCACCCATATCATCCCACAAGCCTGAACCCCTGGTCGCTCTCAAATGAGATGCATTGCGTACTGTGGATCACCTATGGGCTATTATCAACACTGTCTGTCCCTCTCACCTGAGATGCATTTTGTATTGTGGATAACCTATGAGCAATATCAACACTATTCTATACTGCATAGCTCTGTCAGCTTTTCACCCATATCATCCCCCAAGCTTGAACCACCAGTCGCTCTCACCTGAGATGCATTTTGTACTGTGGGTAACCAATGGGCTTTTTATCAACATTGTTCTGTCTCCACTTACCTGAGATGCATTTCGTACTGTTGATAACCTATGGGCGATTATCAACACTGTTCTATTCTGCATAGCTCTGTCAATAGCCTCCTGTACCAGAAATTCACTCTCTGCGTCCAAAGCACTTGTAGCCTACATTATCCAAAATAGAAAAAAATCTTTAAATAACAACAAATTGTATAAATACACAATAAATTAAATAAAATATATACAATATTTGAGATACAAATAATCAACAGGAAATACAAAGAAGTACAAAGGACAATTTTGTATATTTTGTTCGATAACTTCAGTTATAAAGGTCCGATTTCGATAACCAGCCTCTAATTTTAAAGCTTATAAATAGTGTAACATGGTTGTAATAATAACTAATTCATATTTTGCTAAACTTTGTGATATTGTCATGACATACCCCATTTTTTACCTGTTGCATTATAATTTGAATTTATAATTAGGAGGTTCGAATGTAAAATTTGTGGAGCCCTTCATATGGCTCCTTTTTGAAAAAAACCTTGGTTCAATATTCATGAAAACAAAATCTTCTGACACCTAATATGGCACTTCAAGATATTTAAAATGATGATTTACAGAAATATATAATAAACAAGGTGTTATCACTGGAGTGAGTAGGCAGGAAAACTGTACATTCAAGGATGCTGTCATGTCATGTTATGTGCACGTGTCATTTACGATTAGTTCCCATTCTAGCTTCACTATATAATTATACAACTCTTTGGTTACAGAATAGAAATAATATATAATATATATACATAACTCTATAATATCGGCATTGAAAAAATACATTGCCAGAAAAGGGATTTCCTGCTCTTGCTTTGCTATTATATAGGTCTATAATATCAGCATAAAAATAACACATTGGTAGATTAGAAAGTTCCCACTCTAGCTTCACTATATATAACTCTATGGCTGGTATAGAAATAATACATTGTGAGAATAAGGAGTTCCCACTCTAGCTTTGCTGTTATACAACTATGGGTTTCAGCACAGAAATAATCTATTGACAGAATAGGAAGTTCCCACTCTATTGCCACTATATATAACTCTACAATTATACCTCATCAAGAAGCAGGATTGATGGATTCATAATCAGTGCTCTAGCAATAGCAACCCTTTGCTTCTGACCTCCTGATAACCTTACACCTCGTTCTCCAACCAATGTGTCGTAACCTTCCTCAAATGTTGTAATGAATTCATGAGCGTTTGCCTGTTTAGCTGCTTCTATGATCTGTAAATAGGAACCAAAAACATACTTGTGACCACATTTTTGTTAACATTTTATCATGTCTGCATAAAAATACAAATAAACATAATAATGTAATAGAAAAAAAAGTGTTATACAGTAAGTACCTAAATAAAGTCATTCTGAATACTGCCAGTATCCAGATGAAGGGGCGTTTGAGGAGGGGGAGGAGAGCGGTGTGAAGGGTACAGGCCCAAGCTACTGTAATCCAAAGTTGATTTTGAAATAATTGGATAAATAGACCTGTGCAGAAAACATTTCTTCAAAACAATATCGGAACTGGCCAAGACATCCTTAGAAAATAATGCATATTTTTTGTTACTTATAAATATAAATCCGATTCAAACTTATGTTTAAGCCTAAACAGAACCCTAAGAGAATCTTCCAATTTTATAAAAAAACTAAAACATAAATAATTTTAAATTTTTAATGCGCCTGTTAAATTCACTACCATAACTTACCACTGGCGCTGGTGTACATGATGTTCACACATTTCAATGACATTCTCTTCCTCAAGGGTCATGTCCGGCTACTTGAAACAGGCGCTATATTCTGCTGTCAATGGCAGAGGATGAACCAGTACACCGGGTTAATCCTCTACTCATCTCGAAAGATGTACATGAGCCACTGTATACACTGGGCCTATGGTTTATAGTCCTTCACCAAGAAGACTTATCATTAGATTTATGTGTATGAAATTCCAACCTCTATTTATATAAACTGTTCTTATTTACCTCATTGTCGTTAGCATCTTTGCCATAAGCTATGTTTTCTTTGATAGAACATGCAAACAACACTGGTTCTTGGCTAACCATTCCTATCTGCTTACGAAACCATTGGGGATCAAGGGTTTTCAAATCCGTTCCACCTGATAATAGTAATAATACAGTCATTCATGGATAATCAATTATGATAAATCATGATAATCAATCATGATAAATCTACGAGGAAGACCAAAATAGACTTGCCCCAAGTCTGTATATTATATTTTAAGCAGAAAAGACGATACAATCACCAAGAAGAGAAACTAAGAAAAAACCAGAGACAAGGACATAAAAAACATAAAAACATAAAAAGGATAGCGGTGAATTTCAACTCAAGTTTATACGGATCATGGAGCGGCATATAGAACCTCGGATATACACATCAAGAAATGAAATTTAACGCATCCTAGCAAAACAAAATTATGTATGATGGTCTAATTGGATCAATGGTAAAAAGTAGAGTCATGTACTGCATGGGCCCAGGAAATATTCTGCATTCTGCAAAACAGAACGTTGGAATGAGCATGTTAAACTTACCAAACTGAATCCTGCCAGAGTCCGGTTCATAAAACCTTTCTATAAGGCTGACAATGGTGGATTTACCACCCCCTGAAGGGCCTACCAATGCTACCATCTGACCAGGCTTCACACTGAAGGTAACACCCTGAAAAGATGCAAAATATGCCAGAGGCAAGTCAAAGGAAGGATAAGTTGCAAAGCTAGTTTTTCACAATACGCAGAAACCAAACAATGATAAATTTTCTTTTTTTTTCAAATGAAAAAAAAAAACATACAATTTAAACATTTCAACTCTCATCCTACATTAACACTTTTTAGATATATGACAAAAAAAATGTTTAAAAAATGGAATTTAAAAGGACACTACTTAGTCACTGCATACTAATACGCAATTGTCAAATGAAGTGTTCTCAAAACTTACATTTGAACTTTGATTGTTCATAACTTCACAAGGACACACTGTATGAAACTCACTTGTTTTGCATGTTAAAATAAATAATGTGTAGTTTCATAATTTGTTTTAAATTTTTTGACTTATTGGCTTGGCTCTTCCATAAATATGCTGTGAAAAAAAACTTGGAGTGTTTAAAAATAGATAATTGAGTCGTTAGGAGACTCAACTATCAATCCGATTGGAATAAAAATGTGCAAATTCAATAAAAAGGATATAAATTGATCATAACGTAATAAGTACACCAACAATTGCTAGAAGCAACATCCTGTACTGTTCCTTTTTTACATCCAACATACTGGTCTTAGAGGTAAATCTATAAAATTTCAGTTTCTGCTCCATCTGTGTTATTTTTTAAAAGTAGATTGAGGACTCTTATTCAAGAATAAAGGGTCAAGCAGTCAAGTATCAAATAAGTAAAAAGGAATACCGTATATTTCGGTGTATAAGTCGCACCTTCAATACGCAATTTTGGTCGCAAAATTCGGTGTGTGTCTTATACAC
>JAOTQE010052938.1:0-20600 GCA_025631205.1 Nesometra sesokonis
TCTGGTAGTGAGTTAACATAAATAATAAAAAGTAATGGACCTAATATTGAGCCTTGTGGTATACCAATATTTATATTTATAAAGTCTGATTGAGTAGAGTTAATATTTACAACTTGGGACCTGTTACTTAAATATGATTTAAACCAATTTATTTCAACATTATTTACTCCATAGTATTTTAGTTATTTACCAGAAGTTTAAAAAATCAAGAAGTAATACACATTGGAAATTATTAAAAATAATCAAAATGTATCCGCTACCAGCAAACGTATGGTGTTGGTAGTCTAATTTTTAGCGTCTGGAGCAAAATTTGTCGGTACAAGAGTTATGGATCAAAGGGCTGTACGCTCGCGCTATGTTCCACGACAAAGAACAGCGTCCTTCTGTTGAATTGCCTTGGAATAACTCAATCAGAATTTAACATGTGTGATGACAAATATATTTTTAAAATTATTAAACCTCTAATATTTTTTTTGATTATGACATCACTTGATTTGATTTTTAAAAATGTTTTCATCATACATATAAAGAAGAAGATTCATCCTCTCATCCTTGTATAAATACTTTATCAATTTTTTTTAATTTTTATAGAAACACTATATTTTTATGCATTTATCATTAGTCATAGGAACAAAAAAATAGAGTATAGTAAGGGTTTCTCTCATTTCTCCCAGACTTTAAAATTGTGAGGAAAGCAAAGTGTTTGGCATCAATGATTTATTCATCAGCAGGTGTCACACAGGCTGTTGTCTTTAAAACCAATTAGCACGGTAAATGTGTTGAGCTCGCGTCATAAGGCCAAAACAATATAGATATAAGAAGAAAAGAACAAAACCTTGTATTTTAATCATGTTTGACATGTCAAGACATATACTTCTGACTAACGCAATAATTTCGTCAATTGCGGGATGTCATAGCATAGCATTTTTTTACATTGAGATTGTGAAGAGTGAAGAAGCAAAGTTATATGAAATAGAGAGTATTTATTGAAATGTCTTGAAAATCTTCTTCAAAGAATTACCTTCTAATATGCTAAGTGACTATTTTTTTTACCCTTTCTAAAATTGTTATGCATTAGTTAAAAAACAAAAAAGTAAAAATTGGCAATAAATTATCGGTAGGTATGCCGATTAATGCCAAGTTATTTTATTGAATTTTTCAAATAATTATTGTATTGATGGTCGTTTCTTTAAGTTTTGTTTTTTATGTTGAGTGTTTTAATTAAAACCAATTTAACAAAAAAACATACAAGCCAGATAATAAATGGGATAATAATTTATTTTGAAATATTGAATCCTGTCATGATGGTATGTACAGTATCTGTTTTCTTGGAGTGTGCAGTGCTTTCTTACTTTACTTTTTGGATAATTAGATCAGTATGCATTATAAAATGTTATTAGCATTAGAATAAAGACAGGCTAATAAACCTAACTTTTGGTTTTTATTAAATAGTTTCAACCTCCATTAATGTATGTAGACTAGACTAGGTAGGCGGTTCAATGTAAGCACAGTATTTTGTGGTTTTTAGAGAGACCTGTGGAAATAGCCCAGATTGAAAGCCTTAAAATAAGATCTAGAATGTTGAATTATGGTAGAATATTGTAAGGGTGGAGAGCCCCATCCACTTCCGCCCACCACAATACCTCCCTGACTTCCAACCTGTAGCTCAACTAACTTTCTGTAATCTGTTTGATTTTTAGCTCGCGTTGGGCGAAGTCGAAGAGGAAGACGTAGTGATGATGGTTGTGGTGATCTTACACATTGCCCTATTTGTGATGAAGTTCTAGAGGGCTCACCTGAAGAACGAAACCATCATGCGGAGATATGCCTGCGAAAGGTAGTGCAACTTTATTTTGCTTAAAACATTAAGATTATTTTACAAAAGCTATTTTAAACCTGTTCTGGTTATGACTAGTTAAACTATTAATAAGCCATTTCTGTCCTGTATTGTACGTTTTAAATTAGAATAGTTACAATTGTATATATTTGTCCATCTCCCGGACCTCTTCAGATGATTGAATGTCTTCTTTATTAGGGGCTGTGGTGCCACCTGGAAAAATAGCAATAGCAATACCAATATAATTAAGGAGGAGCAAGTATCTTAAGCTTTTGATTATCAATCAGCTAATAGTATTTCCTGTCACCCATTTGTATTGCTATTTTAATATTTTTAGTCATTTGTTCTTGAAAATGGTTCCAAGATGATTCCGAAACGTCAAACTTTTTTGTCATTAAATTTTATTGTAAAGTTATTAGTAAGCGTCTTTTAATTCGTAATAACTTTTTATAAGGTTTTTTTGTATTTTTTGTGAATTTTTTGGTTTTTTTTTAGTTTTACATGTTTTTGTTTATGAATAATTAATCAATATTGACTGGGAATTTGTTCACTTCATGGTATCAGATGCATCATCGCTGGAATGTTGGTTTTCTGATCCATTGTGCTTAGTGAATGTTCTACCTCTCATTTAAAGCTCTTCTGCTCCTTCACAGTGTTCACACACATCAAGCTTTCCAATTTTTCCTCGAAACAGTCGTGTAATGTTAACATAGTTCTTTTCTAGGCTCTTCATATTGTTTATCATTTTTTTGTATGTCATGTATAGTACTTGTTTTTTCCTCATTTTTATGCCCTCAGACACACATGCCGGGGAATATAGTTTTCATCCTGTCTGTCTGTTGTTAACTTTACACTTCGCCATAGCGATTGCATCAACAGATTGATATTTGGCATTTGTATTAATTATGACAAGTCCTTTCTGTGGGCCCTATGTTTTGATCATGTGACTTTGACCTTGATTTATGATTTCACTACCACTGGTGGAATAGTGTTTCACAGACACATCTTGTCTCATATAGCTTTCTTGCTGCTGAGAAGCAATAAGTCTATAAGAAAAATAAATTTAAAAGTATTATTATAGGTATTATTCTAATAAATATAAATTAAATGGAAAAAAAATAATCTTATTGCTGTTATAAGATGTTGGCTATTTTGTTGTAAAAAAATAATTTATTGTCCATATATTGATAAATTGAAACAATCCACTCACTAACTCACCTTTAAACAAAACACGATTTGTTTTTTACTTAGCAATTCATAAATTTTTTAAGACCAGAGAATTGTAACTTGTTTTACAGATTCATAACTCGCATAGTCACGTTATTTACAGCTAATGAATCTAAGCGCGACTTTTTCGCTTCTTGCTAAATGAGCTCACAGCTAGCATTCATATTTACAACCTTACTTGAGAACAAAGATTAGTCTGTATTACGTTTGACCTTTTTTTCGCGAGCTCAAAATATTCGAAGATGATCATTAGTGTGTGATTCTTGCCGTGAAGTGATTTAACTCTGTAAAAATTTCGACCGGTTTCCATAATATATTTGTCATGTAGTTTTAGTACCGGTTGATTGCCGTTACTTAACCTTATTGCTAAAGTTGCTGCCGTTGTAATGTAAGTAAAGGAACTTAGAAAGTATTTGATTATTAGATTTTAGTGAGAGCATTAGTAGTCGACGGACGACGTAAAGTGACTGATATTGGTGATTTTCAGCACACTTTTTAAGACATTCCATCGAAAAAGGTAATTGCAGTCTGTCTACTGAAAATTAGCATTTACTGAAAATTTTACGGAGGAGATAAAAAAATTTTTAAGCAAGTCTTGACCTTAAAAAAAAAATTAACCAGAAGCTTATTTTTTATTTAGTACCGTAATTTATTGTCACTTCAAAAAAAATGACCAAAAAATTAAAAAGATAACATACTTAATTTGTAGATAGAATTTAAATTATTTTAATTAATAATTTTTAAGTTCAACCAAATTTAGTTTTAAAGTTACTTATTTTATAATTTTTTTTATATTTAAATTAAAGTATCCCAAAAAATATTTACCTCTAATTAATCATTTTTCAGTTCCAAATGTTACAAATCAATTTTTTAATGTGAATATCAACAATCTCAACCGCATTAATTGTCATCTTTGCCTAGACCCATTAATAAGTTTTTCCATTTCTTCTAGGCCTAGATATTATGTAACTTAAAAACAATGATATTTTTCAGTGACGTCTTATACAGTATAATTTAGCAAAGTTAATGAAATGTTATCTCTGTGTCTAATTGTTGGTTCAACTTGTTTTTAAATTAGCTAAACAGCTTATTGAGATCTTAAGCTAATCTAGTGGGTTTAACTTGTTATTGGATTTAAAGAAAACAATCTTTTAAGCAACATTGGATTTATGCAAATTAAAAATGTTTTTAAATTTCTTTTCTTAGTACTTTAAACATATTTTGTTGATTAACTCTCCCAAAACTGATCCTGTGGAAAATCAAAAAAATAAAACTAATCTAAATTCAAAGACCCAAAGTGCAAAACAAAAAAAATTCTTGCATGACCGAGCAGTTAAGACAGGGGAACCGTAAGCCATAGCAATAACAACAGCATGGGTTTAAGGCCCGCTCGCACCATGGTTCTGGTGGTGGAACAAGCCTTCTTGGATAAGGACTATCCATAGGCCGATTGGACACAACAGGTCATGTGCACTATAAAGAACCCAGTGCATCTTTCTAGACTAGTAGTGGTTGCACCAGTCATATGAATGTGTAACATCTGGTCTACAGCGCCATCAGACTACTGCATAAGGCGCCATATAAACCAAACTATGCTACATTACATTACAAATTTGATTATATTGTATTTAAATTTATAAATAATAAATATCAGGGGCAGATCCAGGATTGAGATTTAGGGGGGAGGGGGGCTTAAATCCTGATTTTGACAAGCCAAAAAAATAACAAAAGAAAAACCTCCCTTTACGGTAAAGGGTGCGAGGGGTCCCGCTACAGCCGCTGTGCATTGCCGTTATTTAGATAAAAAAAAAACAATTTGAGTCAATTTTAGGGGGGCTTAAGCCTGTTAAGCCTCCCCCCCTTAAATCCTCCCCTGAATATTGTTCTTATTTATAAAATTTTATTCCAAACATTAAAAATTTATTTTTTGGTGGATCCTAACAAATAAAGTGAATGAATCTTTGCTTTTGTGAACAGTCTAAATCTTTAACCAATGGGGAGCTCTGTGCACTTATATGTCGTATGCAAAAACGGCGCTTACTTTTTATAAAATAACCTGGGTGACAAACGCACAGATACAATATACAACTTACTAGCTTAACAACATGATCAAAGAAATCATTTAAGACTAGCCTACAATAGTTCGATAACTTTTACCTTTTTTCTACTTGAGAATAAACTAAAAGGTATGATCGTAATACATTGGCTTCTGAAAATCAACCCAAAATTTTCTACCGATCTGGGCACAGACTAAGCTATTACTAAATATCACTACACTAGTTATGAATTCAAGCAACCACTGCCCACTGTCAAACGCACATGCAATGAAAATAGCATTCGCCTTACAGTAAACAACCATCACTAGATTAAGAATATTGATAATCGTACTCGCAACAAAAAAACATTCATCTTGAGGTAAACAACTATCCATACATAATTGAAAGCAATAACACTGACAAAGCAGCCCCATGATGAATACTCTTCTTTGTTTTAAGCACTGGAGTTGTTTGTGTCTAATAATCAGCAGGACCGGCCGTGTAACTACATGGAATGTTGATCAGCATTATCCATTAAAGACCTCCGTACTTGTTTTTCGGCCTTGTCTTAAGATCCCGACGTAATCTCTTAGGAAGTTGCTTATCTGTAAATGGAAAAGGAAGATTTATTAAGCCAATTGCAGTCCTGTTAAATGTTTTTATAAACCATTAAAAATGTGGATATAACGTTTAGTGGACAGGCACTATGAGGGTATTGAATAGTTTCTTATAGATTCAATGTTGATTTTTTATGATTATTCAATTTGATGCAGAGATTACCAACTTTTAAAGTCCATGGGTCCAGTAAAGAAAAGCATTCAAATACACTCTGTGCTCTCACAGTGTATAATACTGAATAGTATATAAAAGCTGCTAAATAAAAATATTACATTCCTAATGATGACATAATTTATGTCGAAAAATTGAATCCTGTCATGAAGGCATGTATCTCATTGATTGAGTATGCATTATACTTTCCTGCAGTTAAATGTTGCATAAACCATTTAAATACACTCTGTGCTCCCACAGTGTATAATAATTAATAGTTAATGTAGTATAAACGTTGAATGTTTAAAGTATATGTTTTTGAAATAAAATAAAATTTTAACAAATTTAGTATTTACATATTATTTTTGTTTATTGCCTATTGTGAAAAATTAGCTGTGCGAGTTATCCCTCCTTTCGCTTGACTCTGTCACATATGTTTATTTAAAAATGAAATTCCATGGAGAAATTCCAGAGGGATTCGCTAGATATTTATTACCGGTCATTAATTGTTAGCACTTAGAGATAAACTACAAAATGTACCTTTAGTTATTGTAAGTAACGTGTACAGTAGTAGTAAAATATGTGTGGGTTTCAAACAAAACTATTTTATGCTTTCTCAAATTAATATTTTAAAAACTATTTTTTTTTTCATTGTTGTTTAATAGATGGAAATTTTTTTTTACAATATTTAATTTTCACATCAGATTTTAAATATAACAAATAAGAATAATCAGGAAATCATTGAAAAATTAATTTAAATAACATGAAAGTTATTAACTTAAGGATAGTAAGGGGTCGTCCATTATTTTCATCATTTTCACAAGAATACAAAACACTCTTTTTCGGAACCCCCTCCCCCAGCCTTAAAGAGTACATAATGAAATGATGGATTTTTTTCATACTGTTTAATGACACAACATTCAAAACCCAGTTTATTGGATATCTTTTATAACAACTGAATCTAATACTACCCCTGCAAATAAGGTGTTTAAGTCTATAAAAGTGGTAAATTGATTGTCCATGTAACATTTTAAAAATCATCATTTTTTTTATTTCAAAAGCGTACATTCATCAAAACCCCGTTCCCCCAGCATAGGTTTTGTACTCTTATGAAAATGATGGAATGATGACCCCAAATTTTTGTATTTAAACGTGGTGGTTTACTAAAGTTTGTTATGGCTGTTCAATTTTTTTTTCCAACATGGTCTGCTTTTGAATAATTCTGAATTACATGGAAGTAATGATTTGAATTTGCAAACATTTTGTATTTTGTGAATGAATTATTTTTGTGTGTACTGTTTTTTTTTAATAAAATCAATTTGTATGTTCGTGTAATAATTATAATCACTATTTCATTTTATTCATATTTGTTTTTACAGCACTGAAGGATGTATGATTGTGGTTTATTTTATTATTCAATTGTTTTTATCCTTTTTTAGCAACACCAGCATATCTCCCCGACACATGAAAACATGACAGTTGACATCGAGGGTGATGAATATGAAGAGTATACGTGGTGTGGACAGACTCGAATCAGGGCTACCACGATGCTACAAGCTGGATTCAAAGGTATATTAGTAGTAATTAATCTATTTTAAAAATGTGTGAAAAAAAATGGAGATCACCTATTCATTCTAACTAGTGCACACAGCAAGACTTCTCTAGACTTAGAAGATGAGAACTATTTCATGCTTTCTATGCCAGGTCTTTGAAACTTACGGAGGGACATTGTTAGAAGGCCATTCCTTCCCAAGTTCTCAGTTTGTCAAAAAAATTCAAATATTATAAATTTTACTATTTTGTTTTAAAATTTATAAATGTGATACTGATACACCATGTCTATGTCATTATATTACTTTGAAACATTAAAAAAATCCAAAATAAGAATAGAATCTGATTTTTGGGTCACTGCTAAAAAATATAGATGTAGATATAAGATGAATCTGTATTTCCTGTGTTTCTGTGAACAGTCTAAATCAAACAATGTTGAGCTATATGTGCAACATGCCTGCCGTGTGCAAAAACAGCAGCTACAATGGAGAGAATAGCCTGGATGACATCCAAACATATATGGGGCGATAAAACAGTCTTAACTGATGGTCTTAACTTACAGAATAAAGTCGGCTTTAACACATAGACGGTCTTGGCAAAGTCACCCGAGTTATACCATTGCTATAAAACAGTCCTTCCTAAGACCGTGTTGAGTATTGAATCTCGAACAAACATTCCATAGTAACAGTAATTGAGGGCGCTATTTTAGGTAACTTTTGTGCCACATACGTTTGATTTTTTTACGAAAACGATATACTAGTTTTAATTTCATAATATATGGTGTATGTTTAAACAGTTGAAGTTATAACAATTTATTAAAATAGGCAATTTAAGGTAAAATAATGCTGATGCCACATTGTAAGTGATTTAAGACCATTTATAGCCTCCTACAAGCAGGCTTTAATATCTAAGACCGCGGTATAGCAATGGTCTATAATTAAAGACCATGCGTGACGTCACGATTACAGACCGTCTTAAGCTTAAGACAGTCTAAAGACCGCTTATAGCAATCCGCCCCTGATCTACAGTCTTTCCTTAGCAAGGAGAAATTATCAACAAAATCATCTAGGCCTAGCTTAAAAGAGTTCAATAACTATTATCTTTTTCCTACTCAAGATTAAAACTAAAAATGTATGCAGGTAACTAAACATGTTTATTATTTTAGAAGTAATAAACAGGTGAATTACCAAAGACATTTTATTTTTGGGGGGATTTTGGAAGGTGTTCCACTTTAAATTCATTAGAAAGCAACTGGTTTGAACCAAAGACCTGATGTGAAATCCATGCACATTCGCAACCAAACTATGGCGCCACTCCTTTTCTTTCCTAAACGAGATTAGAAGTAGTTTCCTAATCTATGCAGTATACACACAATATGTTGCAACACTATTGTAAGAATTAGTCTGTTGAGCCTATAATAATTAATATAATGAAAAAACACTTCAATAGTTTTATAATAATAATATAAATAATTCATGGAGTAAATGTGTATATTTAAATAATAAATGAAATATTATATACCAAAATTTGTATTTTAAAGTGTAACATATAACAAAGTCATATGGTCGAGTGGTTAAGGCAGGGGAACCGTGAACCATAGCAAAAACAACAGCATGGGTTCGAGGCACGCTCGCACCATGGTTCTGGTTGGTGGCACAAGTCTTCTCGGATAAGGACTATAAACCATAGGCCCAGTGTACACATATAGCCCATGTGCACTTTAAAGAACCAGTGTATCTTTTGAGACGAGTAGAGGGTTACCCCGGTGTACTACAGGTTTCTGCCATGGACAATATTATTATTAAAATTATGAAATTATCAAATTGTGTATTATTAAATTATTAATATACTACTGTATATCTACTTATCATAGAAAATTTGAAAAACAGGAGGCTCAAATTTAATTATCAAATTGTAAATTGTCTACTTTAAATTAATAGCACAAGGAAGTAAAATTAAATTAAATTCAGTATCATAAAGTTGTGTATTATTAAAATTGTTTATTATATTTAAATTTAATAGTACCAAAGATGTTGAAAAACAAGAGCCCAAAATTAATCTTCAAATTGTAAATTTTTATATTGTTAATATACTATCATTAAAATTAATATCACTGGAAGAATGAAAAACAAGAGCTCTTGTGTAAACTAATTGATCCATTTGATTATAGTTTGATTGTGGTTTAATTAGGCCTATTCTTTGTATAAGTATGTACATATTGATATTAATAACAAACAGCTGTCATAAATACACAATAGATGAGATAATATCAGAATGATTGAATCTCTACTTGTATTTAATTACCGCATAACTTGCTGTCCAGTATGACAAGATTTATATGTTAGTTTTTAACATTTCAACCTTTGTGTGTATTTTCCAACCATTTAAACATAGAAACAGTATTTTTTATTTCTTTGTTTTTTTTTTAGTTTTAGCTTGAACCTCCAATAGGCAGCATATCACCCTTGAAGACAACTTACCTTCCTGTGAATGTTAATGCTAACTTCTTTTCATATATAAAATTCTGTATACTGTTAAATTATTTTTTTTTTATGATGAAGATAGATGTCCTTGATGGCATTTATATCTAATAAAATTGAATTTTTAATTTAAAAATAGGCAGTTTTTGCTGGACTACATTAACATTAACAGGTGTCATATTATTTATTCATAAGTGAAAAGAGTTGTGCTAAACAACTATGATAATTTACAGAATTAAGGTGCTTGGGAGAAGGTTCATTTTATGTAAGCGTACAGCTCATGCGCATTTTGGTCGCATTTTGATTTGTTTACAAAAGGAGCAATGTGAAGTTAAAACTATCAAAAATATTCAACAACTTTGTCAAGAACATTGCCATAATCTTAACAAATGGTGCTTTGTGAAAAGACATACTTAAATATCACGTCAAATCATTCTGCTGCAGTTACTGCAGTAATCCAGTGGTACTATACCCAAGTTCACATCTCAACCTGCTTTAAGTAATTTTTTTTCAACCACTGAACTAATATTATTGTAACTGAATTACTGCAGTAACTGCAGCAGAAAAATGTTTACATGGTCCCTTATCAAAGGAGCTTCATACAAACACATAATCCTAGAATTTACTCTCGGGATTCAAGTCTCGCATTTATACCTGGAGAATTTATTATCAGTTCTTAAACGGTGATTTACAGATCTATCTAGTTTACGCTTACTGATACTTTCTTACTAGATCTGTAACTTAATGAGAGAGAAAAATAAACTTAATGGATTTTAACGAAGGAATAGATTACAACAATTACACTACTTGTGTTCAACCCAGAGCAGTTTCTGGAACTAATAATAAGAGTGTTTGAATTATTAGATAAGGCCTTAAAGGTTCAAGCACTGCATATACAGTCTCAGATACAGGGGGGTTTTGCTTGACTTTGTGGTACAGTGTGTCATGTTGCTCTTATACTAGCAAGTCTCACCCATCCCAGTCAATCCTTTCAGCTTTCTCTTTTGTCAATTCATTATCATTTAAATTAAGTTGGCCCTTGTTAGTTTCATGATTTCTGGACTTTAAAGGGGAATTCCTTCCAAAATCTCATGGAAAACAATCAAATTTCTTTTTATTTCTAAATTAATAAAGTTTAGTTTATTCTTGAATAGCAAAAAGCTAATATAGTTGAACCTCCTGTAAGCGGACACCCGCGTGTCCGGCAAAAGTGTCCGCTTACAGGAGATGTCTGCTTACGAGAATTCCGGCCGATAGAGGCCCAAAGTTGTAAACTTATGTATTCGTCCGTATGTCTCACATTTCACAGCATTCTCAACAGAAATGGCCTCTTAATTTCTATTTCTTTTCAGCCGTGACGATTTTGTACAGAAATTTCTATTCGTTTTACAGAAAAATTACTAAATTTTCCGGGATGTCTGCTTAGGGGAGGTAAATTAATATACAAAAAATCTAAATTTAAAGACAATTAGTGTCCGCGTCCGCTTACGGGAGGTGTCCGCTTACGGGAGGTACCAATTGCACTGATTAGATAGGAAGAACAAACAGGTCTTTGAAGTAGTGTCCGTTATGGGAGGTGTCCTCTTACGGGAGGTGTCCACACAGGGAGGTTCGACTGTAATTATCAAACTCTTATAGGCTACTGTAGGTCTAGATGATTTCTTCAATAATTCTTTCTTGGTAAGGTAATAAGCTATAGATTGTATTCACGCGAATGTCGCCTAGGCTATTCTCTGCACAGTAAGCATCGTTTTTGCAGGGAATACTCACGTTAATAGTTATTGATTTATATAGCGCCTTATACTTAATAGTCTCAAGGTGCTGTGGACTAGATGTTACACATTCATATGACTTTCTACTTCCCTAGGGTTCACGTCACGTCATGCAGTACTGGCTTGCACTTGCACCCATTCGTCTGTCCACAGCAGGGGTATTGTATAAACCAGTACATCGGGATAATCCCCTACTCGTCTCGAAAGATGTACTGGGTTCTTTATAGTGCACACGAGCCGTATGTGTACATTGGGCATACGGTTTATAGTCCTTATCTGAGAAGACTTTGTGGTTAATGATTACTTAGACTCTTCACAGAAGCAAACTAATATAGATTCATCCGCTTTATTTTTTTAGTATCCATTCAAAAAATAAAATTATGTTCTAATTTTGCATTTTTCTTATACTTGGAAGCAATAAAATGGCCGATCAGTATATTTATAAATTTGAATACAATATATTCAAATTTAAAATGTTTTAATTTTTTGGACTTGGAAGGAATGGACCTCTAAAAAGATGTCCAATAAGCATGATATTTGTTTTTTTCAGGTGGTAGTTCATGGGAGGCAGTGTTCTCCTGAGTATGGTTTTAGCCATCAAATTTACCAGTAAAAACTTCAATTCACCAGTAAAAATTTTGTTTATTGGAAAATAATTATGATATAATTTTGATTCTCATATTTTTTCCCCCTTTACTCTTTAGTATTAAAAAGAATACAGGAATGCTCATAGAGCCCTATAGTTATGTAGATATTTGGGGTAGAGCCAACCCCAACCTAGGATTATACCTGACAAGTCATGTTTTTTGGACAATTTACCAGCAAACCGTTTTCAATTGGAAGAACATTGAGAGGTAACTGTAACCTGAATAACATTCCACTCCATCATAGGTTAATCTAAGTAGCATTTTAAGCAACTTAATTTTGAACATATGGCAAGTCTACACATTCTCCAAAGAATATCTATTTTCACATTTTCTACTTAGTATGCTTATAAAAGCCTGATTGAAAAATCTGCTTTATTTTACAACATCTCTGCAAAATGCATGCATGCGTACTACATAACGGCAAACACCTAATGTTTCTATGATCTCATAATTGGTTCAGTTATTTGAACTATGTATTTAATCTCAGGGGCACGTTTCTTATTTCTCTTAATTGTAGCGTTGTGAAAATTATTTGACAAACTCTCTTGTATAATAAATTTTAAAAATGTGCCGGAGAGGAAAAAATTGTTTTTTTAATATGCTCAGTGGATAACATCTAACTACTGTGTTGCATTTTGCTAAATCAATTTATGTGCTTGTTATACATAGATGTGGTTCACTTGGATGGTTTTCATTGGTTATGCCTGCTGGCAAGTCATTAGCACTTTACAATTTTCTTATGCCGTAATCTTTCATAAAGATCATACCTTTTATTCAATTCTTCAATCTTCTTGTTTTTTTTTTAGTTATGTTACTGTCATTTTGTCAGTAGTACATAAATTTTAAGTCTGTAAGGCTCAATCCACACTATCAAATTTTCTTTGACATAAAAATTTAACATGCCTATACTATATATAATCATGATGACATCAGATCATGACCATATAAGGGCATATCATTACCATATGGGTATATCAAAGTTTTATTGTCAAAGAAAATTTTATATTTTGGACTAAGCTTTGGAGGACATGTCAACATTCTACTGCAGTTACTACAGTATCTGTTAATAGGTAGATTTCACCGCCAAACGTTAACTTTAACCTTAGCACCGCGATAAGCTCCACCCCATTTGTAAACAAATCGAAGTGCGCATTCGCTTTACTTACGTAAAACATAACTAAAATTCTACCGAACACGTTAAATCTAGAAATTACCGTAGTTAAGGCAACTCCTCCCACTTATGAATAAATTATGACATCATCCTTTAAAGCTAAGGTTTTTCGGAGAAAAGTACCTTTTGTTAAGTCTACTGCAGTAATCCAGTGCTATTAAGTCTACTGCAGTTACTGCAGTAATCCAGTGCTATTAAGTCTACTGCAGTTACTGCAGTAATCCAGTGCTATTAAGTCTACTGCAGTTACTGCAGTAATCCAGTGCTATTAAGTCTACTGCAGTTACTGCAGTAATCCAGTGGTATTATGTTTGATGACTTCATTGACACACAAGGTAACATCTCAACATGTTGTTTTCAGCAATTCTTTTTCAGCTACTAAACTAAGCACTGTTGAAACTGAATTACTGCAGTAACTACAAGATAATTTTAAAATGACCCTCAAAAAACTAAATCTTTTCTGAGCCGTACAGCTCATAGATCTAGAAGCTTCAGTTTCTGTAGCTTAAAATGGAATACTTGATACTCTCTCTGGATGGATAGGATGTGGGATGCTGGTCTTTCACAGGTTACTTCCCAGGAATTTGTCAGTAGCCCTTGTGCAGATGGGTAGACTGACTGTTTATACCATGTCTTCTTACAAAATAATTAATGATTACTTATTTTATTTTTATTTCACGTAAAATAAGTTCATATTCTTATGTGTTGGATAATACCAAGTGTCATCTATCCACAATGAGACCAACCCCCAGTGTTGGTTGTTTGTGGAAGAGTACAGTAGTTAATTTATATGAGTTTACAATTTAGGCCTATATTCCTTGCCTCGTAAACTGAACAAAATGGACAGTTCAAAGCAGGCCTTGATGTGTGTTTTTGACTAGTCCACTGTGCAAGTTAACTTTACATTTCACTAGTCCATAAGCAATTCAAATAGCCCATGTCTGTGGCAACTTAATCTACAATGTGTAAAAGTGACTGCTTGACACTTGTATTCACTAGCCAACTAGGCTAATAAAAGTGAAAATTTGCTAGCCCAGTGCAGTTTTCACTAGCCATTGTATGCTGGGCTAGTAAAAAATCGAGCCCTGCAAAGGATGGTCAATTTTATGAGAGTTGAATTTAGTAGAAAAATTGCCTAATTTATGCATATGTAAGGTCTCACCACAAAATGTGTCTCATGGTAGGAATATCCAAAATTGAGTTATTGGTGCATTCTAATGGATCACAATATACAGTAAGCTGTAATCTACAGTTTAAATGATTTTCATTGGATATGTAAATCCATAGAAATGAGTATTTGAAGTTTTCATGTATGGAAACATGGTTTTTAGAAAATCATCCATAAAGCAAATGAAAAATAAACAATTAAAAGACTAAATCTCAGAAAGCCTGCATGAAGGACCCTTTCCTCCACGAAAACTGACTAAAAAGTATATTATAATGAAATATAAGTACCTTAGTACTCATAATTGATTAAAATTAAATTTTTCAAAAATTTGACTTCAGACCTATTTTGGTGAATATCTCAATTTGATCTTGTCTATGATGCGACTCATTTTGTGGTGAGACCTCACATTTATCATGCGCAAACGCACATTGCAATGGCAAGGGCAGAAATGATAACATCTAGTGCAAACCTTGATCATCCCTATTGCTACTTACTCCTGTGAATCATGGAATTCGAGTAAGGCTGATTGTATGAAAATCAATGCATTCAATGGTGAACTATCATCGAGTTCACGAGCCTTCAGACATGATAGAACTGTACCGACCGACCAATACATTCATTAAAATTAATTTTGTGCCACATCCAAATTTTCTTGCCACCTACTGGATTAGAACTGCATCATGCCTTTTAAACAAAGTAAAATGTTGAGTCTTACGGAGTTGCAATTTTAGGTAGTGGAAAAGAACCTGGTGTAGAACGAGGTTCGAACCCAGGACCTTGAGATTAGATGACAAGCGTGTTAACCATCAAGCTATGGTGCCACTTCTGTTTTGTTGTTGTTCTGATACATTTTATTCACTTTCTGAATGAGGCGGCTCATGAGCCGAAGATAAAAATTTACAGTGCAAATAAAATTAGAATGCAGATGAATTAGAAATGAAACAATTAACTAGTCAACATCCCGGTTTTTGTCATTTAATTGCATACAGCAACTTTCAACCCTGATGATGTTGGAGCGGATACTCAAGTCCATGGGCAAACAAGGAGGTGTTGTCTTGTGAGGCCTGATGACCAGCCACATAGTTTACAGCAACATGAGTTTGTCAGATGGTGAAAACTTAAGTTGCTGAACCACAGATTATGAAAGGCCGTGCCAAACCACCTGCCCATTGCTTTGTTGTATTAATATACTTATTACTTACCACTACTACCATTACTATCACTTACCTTCCCAGGTACTGGTTTCCAGAGGAGAACATACACAGAAGAGGATATAGATATGAATCTGAATGTTGATGGAGACGACACTGCAGAGTATGGGCAAGCACAGTATACAGAGGCTGATATCATACCATGCTCATCAGATGAACCCTCGGAGGAACGCCAGAGACAAGCCATCAGAGGTGCCCTCTTAACGTAAGTACACTTCATTTGAGGCATGTCATGGCAAAACCACCAAGTTGTCACAAAATTGGAAAGTTGAGTTACAATTAAATTAATTTTATGGTAATAATAATCTGCACAACAACATATGTGTACTTTTTTTATTAATTATGCTTCTACAGTATACTCTAAACCACATCAAATTATTTTGCATTAGAAAACTCGAGTTATATAAATAATTATGCTAAAATCGTGCTTAATGAACAAAGACAGATTTAAACATTTGTTTTAATGTTCTTCTCATCCTTCAAATGCATGAAAACTATGTAAATATAATTTGTATTGGTTTGTCTATTAAACCAGATATGTAGCACCTGACATCTGCCATTACATTGTGAAAACTAATTTAATGCCTTTTATTTTTGTGGTTACTTAATGTTAACTACAGTTGAACCTCCCGTAAGCAGACACTCTGGGGTCCGGGAAAAGTGTCCGCTTATGGGAGGTGTCCGCTTATGAGAATTTCGGCCGATAGAGGGCCAAAGTTGTAAATTTATGTATAAGCCCTTTTGCCGCATACTTCACGGCCTTCTCAACACAAATGGCCTCTTAAATGTCTAGACACCACATTCTATATTTCATTAAATATTATTTATCATTTTAAAGATTAGTTCAGTAATATGATTCTCAGCCATTACAGAATAAGGACGGTTTTGTACAGAAATTTGTATTCGTTGTACATAAAAATCACTTTCACTTTCCACAATGTCCGCTTATGGGAGGTAAATTAACATACAAAAAACTAAATTTTAAGACAAAAAGTGTCCGTGTCCACTTACAGGAGGTGTCCACTTACGGGAGGTACCAAATGCAGTGATTAGATAGGAAGAACAAACGGGTCTTTGAATTAGTGTCCGTTATGGAAAGTGTCCACTTACGAGAAGTGTCTGCACAGGGAGGTTCAACTGTAATCAAACTGGCTAGAGTTTCTTCATGCTTTAATTTATTTGCTTTGAAATTTGTTTGAGTTCATTATTTTCTTCTAAAACTCTCTTCTGTTGTCACCAAATAGCTGGCCCAGTTGTTAAAACATTTGCATGAACCTGTAATTAAAATCAAGTGTGGGTTTATTTCCTTTTCAGGACTAAAATTAATAATTGTCTCACCATTTCATGTGTTTCATGGTAGGAAATTCCAAAATTGAGTACATTTGAACCTCCGTGTGCCTATGTATGGAAATATGGTTTCTAGAAAATCGCTCATAAAGTAATCGAAAAGTAAACAAAAAAGACTATAAATTTCAGAAAATCTGCTTAATGACACTTTCTTGCTTGAAAACTTACATAAAAAGTATACTATAAGAAAAAAATATAAGTACCATAGTACTCATAATTGATTAAAACAAAAATTTCTCAAGAAGTTTACAGACTTATTTTGGTGATTATCTCAATTTTGCCTCAACTACAATGCGACTCATTTTGTGTTGAGACGTCAGAATTGTTTTAAAACAATCAACCGCCCTCTAGCTTTTCCAACTATCATAAAAAAAATGAATTGCTTGCTTACTTTACTTAATCAGACCAGTAGCTTTATAACTCCTCTAGCTGAAACTTTTAAGTACTGCTCTATGCTCACTCTAATCAATCGCCAAGTCGCCAATGGCTAGTGGAATTCTCATTTGGCTAAAATGAAATTGACTTCTTTTGCCAAATTGGCTAAATGAAAATCACCAAAAAATGTCCATTTTGCAGCCATTTGTATGGGTTTTTATCATTTTAAAAAAATTTGGCTAAAGAATTGATAATTTGTCTAAAAAAATCAGCAACATTTAGCCAGTTTGGCTAAGAAAAAATTGTCCCTAGAATGAACGTAGCTGCTATACTGTGTATAAAAAAATTGTGAACATTACAGTCCTGCAAAAATTTAAGGTTTTTAAAGGAATTAGCACATGTCCCATGGTTGAATTAAATTGTAAGCAAATAAAAAAGTATTTTATGTTGTACATAAACTGAATATAAACATCATGACAATTGTCTACCATACAATAGGTTTTGATTTATCACCTGGGTATTCAAAATATGATTGATTTTATTTACTAAGATTGAATATTTAATGTTGTTCAAAACAAAAATAACTTTGACTAAGTTTCACATGTGGTGAGATTCCCAGATAGTTTTAATAAATTATATTTTATTTTCTATGAATTTATTGAAAATATAGTATTTATGTAATATTGAATGCCTTTGAGGAGATACCGAAAAATATTGTTCGAGCTGTGGCAAACTATTGAACGAGTCGAAGACTGCTTAATCTTTGCTTACCTTTAGCCAATGAGATAGATATTTTCATGGTAAAAGTATTTTGAATATTTGCTTTATTTATTCACTACCAGACATTTACAAAATTTTTGAAATTTACTTTATTTAAACAGATTAATAAAAAAAGACTTTTATTATGGCAAATTTAAAAGAGATTAATACACCAAACGAATTAGTCATCTTTTCTGTAATTATTCTCGTATTTAAAAAAATGTAAATGTTGCTTATAACATGCTATTTGTATATCTTTGCGGACCATAAGTTCTTTCATGTGTATTTATCACAGAGGTCCCAAGTTTGAGAAGTGAAAATCAGGAGATTTTATGTCGGCTGCTTTGCGATCAAGTTTGTGTGAATGCAAATGTGCGATGCGGCACAATAAAAAAACAGAACACGGAAAAGTACATAACAATAGGAAAAAATATCTATATTATTGTGTAAGAGACAGCCAATTTTGCTAGGCCAAGACCCACTCTGAATATTTTTGGGAGACACTTGAAATTTTCAGGATAAAAATGTATTTTTTTCAGGAGGGCAGGAGATGACTCAATAAATCAGGAGACTCCCACCATTTTCAGGAAACTTGGGACCTCTGTATCACTAACCACTATCCTTATTATAAAGTAACTATAGTAGGTTTTCTTATTTTTCAGTGGTGAGGCATCAAGTTCAAATTCTCCATCCCTAGAGAAAAGCAAATGGGAACAACCTGGTAAGTTTGAAAGATTTGAGCTGTATAAATGAGAGGACATTCAGGACATTCAAATAAAATATCTACCTTGCTAAAAATAGGGAGTGTTCCATAGTAAACAACAAAATTATTTGAAAATATATTAACCATTGATGGAATATCATAAAACCTAAACTAACGTACCTAGGTAAATAAAAAAAATGTGAGGTCTCACCACAAAATGAGTCTCATGGTAGGAAAATTAAAAATTGTGATATTGATACCTTCCAATAGACAACAATCTGTACTTAAAATGATAGTCATTAGAAAAGTAGATCCAAAGATATGAGCTTTTGAAGTTTTTATGTATGAGAAAACAGTTTTGATGCCCAATCACCACCAGAAGGACCCCACTGGAAATAAGTCCACTTCGGACTTTCATGGGTTATCCTTGGTGTTCTACAACACCAAAATAAATCAAATCAAATCAAAAAGTCATATAGTTCCAGTTGAACTTCCATATGTCCTCTTGAACTACTTTTAAGGCACTCAACCTGATAATGAAAGGCTATAGGTTTTAGTCCAACCAAAGACACTTTATTACAATTTAAGAAAACATCCATTATGAACTATGTTTACAGGATGTGTTGTTCTTATCTTGAATAAATAGATTAATTTTTATGTAACTACTTACTTTTTCCACCAGAATCTTCATCCCAGGCAGAGAAAGTGGTAACAGACAATGGAGAGGGTGAAGATGGTGTCTGCAGTAGCTCGTGTATTCCACCAAGTGCCAATACACTGATTGAATCCCTCAAGTGCCAGCTACAAGACATGAAGGAAGGAAAGAAAGAAAGCATGAAATGTCTCATATGCATGGTGAGTTATTAATGATGGTGGTGGTTGTTGTTGAGCAGATGTAGTCATTAGTTGCGGTTTGTCTGCAGGAACTCTTGCATTCCACCAAGTCTTAATACATTGATTGAATCCTTCAAATGTCAGCTATTTTATATAGGGCATGATTGAAGGCATGGTGAGTTATTAATCATGGTGGTTGTTGTGATGATCATGTAGTTGTTTGTGGTGATAGTTGTTGTTGGTCTGCAGAATCTCTTGAATTCCACCAAGTCCCGATACACTAATTGAATCCTTCAGATGTCAGCTTCAGGACTTGATTGAAGGCAAGAAAGGAGTGATGAAATGTCCCATATTCATAGTGAGTTGAATGAATGTTGTTGGTTGTTGTGGTGATTAGGCCAAAAAAAAAAAAAGTTGTATTGCCCTTTTGGCTCAAAAATTTTGAGGGTCGGTAGGTCGATTTTTTTTTTTTTTTTTTAATCCATGTCTCTTACCTTTATATTTCATTAACAGAAGCTACACAATAACATAAAAAATGACTAAAAATGTGTTTTCAATATTATAGTCAATATCCACATCACACATTTGCCGATTCAGGTAAAAAAATGGAAAGTAAAACATTTTGGAAAAAAAATCTTTTTCTACTTTATATTTGAGGCTGGCCGAGTCATTGCAAAATCACGAAGTTGTCGCACAGGATGTTACGGAGAAAGT